>JABUQX010028715.1:12500-32541 GCA_015478945.1 Trachelipus rathkii | reverse complement strand
TCGTCCAGCATAACACAGTAACTATTAACACAAAACATTACATTTCTCATAACAAAGCATGTGTATTATTTCACGTCTAATGATATTTTGTCATAGTAATATTAACATAACGTACTAACTTACGAATAACAGTTTCATAATCAAGAAGTTATCAAAAAGCAAACAACATAACCTTCCGACCGAGAAAGACCGATGGGGATGTGCTCCTTGTAACATCCTAACGCGTTCATTGAGTAACTTGAAAATATTTTCTTATCCTTACCCTATTTGTTAGACCCGCCCCCCCTTCAGAAACATATACGAATATTCAAAATGTTAAGATTAGGCAACCAGCGGCATCTTAAGAGGCGATTTTGATAGCACTGTAAACACTTGAGATCACCCCAGATGTGCAACGAAGACCCATCTCGTACCTCTGAGGGGGTTGTAAGCGGGTAAGGGCACAAGCCTTTCCGGCTGGCAGCCCTTATGTAACAAGGTTAAAGACGTATAGTCTAACAAAGATCCCTACAAGGGACCAATCTATCAATTAAGACCAGCATTCGAACTATTGCGAAATTGACACATCTCATCAAGTTACACTCGTTTTGAAGTATAACAATCAATCTGACTGATAACGTAAGACATTAGCAAATTCTAGAGCAAACCTGAACATTCTGCAACAAAACCTTAACCTAGGCTTTCACGTTTCTAACACATCATCGGTAAGTTAACACAGTAATACTTACAAAACTTCATCATCTTTCTCTCCCAAATTCAGTGTTAATTTCCCACCTTCATAGTAAATATTTGAACTAACGTACCTAACTTACGAATAAACAGGTTCCAAACCAAGAGTATCTAAAGCAACACACCACTCCCGAGAGAAAACCCGGGGGATGCATCCCTTGAAAAGGGTGTGAATCTTGAGAGGGGGATCACCCCGAAAGGGGTGTAAGCGGGCTTGGGCCTCAGCCCGAAGGGCTGGGGCCTTACCCCCCTTCGGAGGGGTAATGATAATTGAAAATGATATATTGAATGAGTATTTTCTAAAGGGAGGGGGCGGGGTCAAAATAGGGTTGAAGAGCATAAAAATATTATGTCCTCGATGAAAAGCGCTTAGGTGTTTCAGGAAGCACCATCCCATTGGGTTTCTCTCTCGGCAACGTTTTGTTGTTGCTTATTGATAGCTGCTTGAAATAATGAAAACTTGTTTTAAGCGTAAAGTTTAGGTACGTTTCATGTTAAATATTTACTATGAAATGTCAAAAATGTAACACTGATTTTTTTAGAGAAATGATGAGTTTTGTAAGATATTACTGGTAATGTTAATGACCGATTGATGTGTGAACGTGAGGCCTAGTTAAGTTTTTGTTTGGGTATGTTAAGGGTTTGGCCCTAGATTTTTGCTAATTGTCTATGTTTTTTCATAGGTCAATTGAATGTTAAACTCAAAACGAGTGACACTTTGATGAAGGATTTTGGTTTAATCGTACAGTTCAGATGTAGTTATCTTTAGATAGGATTGTCACTTTGTTGAGGGATGTTGTTAGATTGGTTTGCGGGTTTTACCTTTTGCTGATAATGCTAGAAAAGTTGGAACATATCGAGTATCTGTATGATCTTATTAGTTACTTTACCTTAGATAAGTAGGGAATTTTTCAGGGTGTTTAGCTGATTTATTTCATTACGCGAAGTATGTTAATGTTCTGCGCTTTGTTACTATATTCTTAGTTATACTGCGGCGTTAAAGATTATTTGGTTTTATTGATGCTAAAGCTTTGTTGGATATTAAGCAATACTATATCAATGGTTAGTAATATAATTATAAAGAACCCTTATTTTTTGTGATGTTTTTGAAGAGATCTTCTGTTTTTTATTCAGAACGATGAAAGTACAATAATGGGTACTCAAGATGATGGATAAATCCTTTGTTAGAATATTTACTATGTCAATGTAAAATTAACGTTTAACATATGTTAGACGATATGCTTGGAAAAAGATGTGAATACCGTTACTTTTGTACGCTGTGTTAGCGTCTTACTGCTGTTAAGTTATTTGAAAGCTTTGTTAGCAATGATCAGTTGTTATTGTGACTGGATTTCGTCGTGTACATTATTTTTCATACGTTCCACAGTATGCTTGATTTTTTTGCTTAGTTTATGTGGTATAAAACCTTGTTGTATGGTTAGCATTATATTCGGTTGGTTGCTATATAAAGGTTTCTTTGTATCTATTTAAATATGTATGCATTGCTTGTTAGTTGTTCGTTGTCTAATAGAGTAAGTATATACCCCCCTTTTTTTCAGCTGACTATGTTTTGTCGAATTTCAATTCCAATCGTTTGCCGCCTGTTTATTTATTTTGTGTACATATTCCTTCTGATTGGTTGAAAGAAAGAATTCATTTACATTTAAGGGAATGTTCTAGTTACCTCTATTTTCTTCAGTAGCGGATAGTTTTTCGCAGTTTGTGCATACGATGATTATCTCCCCGCATCTCTACGCTTAGTTGGCTTTGAGTATCTACAGTTATGAAGTTCTATAATCGAATTGTACCGCGTGAATCTTGCGGATAATCACTCGATCTGAGGACCTTACTCTATAGTTTGGTCACGACGAATACTGATAGTCTTTTGTTGCTGTATCTATTTAGTCTTTCAACTTTACATCTGTCACATCCCTCGCTCGATCTGTCATCCGACGATGAGGTGAAAGTCCTGACAGCGATACGGGTTTTGCATACATTTGCGCTTTGTGTTACTATACTCGTAGGGTCAAAGCATAATAAAGTATTATTGCATTACTTTATGCAAATATGGTTTCATTATATAGCATAAAAATCCGACTTTATGTTTCAATCATGTTTAGACTGATATTTTCTGAAGGGACGAGTCTAAAGAAGACAAACTTTGTTATTGCTTGCTAAGGTTTATTGATAATTTTTTGTTCAAAAAATATAACTATATAATGTAAAAACTTTGGGTAGGGTTGCATTACTATCGTTGGGCTCTGTATTGATAATCAGGTGTCCGCAAGGGTCTAGCTGATCACATTTTTCTTAATCCATATGTAACTGTGGTCTGTACTGTAAGTCGAAATGTAATCATTAACGTTATATAATGTTAGAATAATGCGTTGGAAAAAAGTATCTGAACAGGTTACGTTTTGTATGTTAAGTTTAAGTTACTTTACTGGTAATTATAGTTAGAAGGCTTATGTTTAAGTATGTCTCACGTTATAAGAGGACGGTAAGATGTGTTAGGATTTTACCGTTGTACATTAATTTTCCTGTTCATGGTGGTGATGCTTATTGTAGCTACATTAATATGAAAAGCCTTGAGTATGTTAGGCAAGATTGATTCGTATGGTAGTAGATTAAAGTAACTCACTTTGTGCTAATGTTTACTGACCGAAATAATACTCTAAATGGCACGTTAAACATTTGTTAATGTAAAATTAACATCTCTCATGTTAGAGATTAATGCTTACGAACAAGTGTGGCATTTGCGTTTTCCAATTCACGGGTGTAGCAATGAGTGATGGTTACAGTTTTGGTATGCTGATTGCTAGCGTGTTATCTTGTTTACGTTGTGATTACTATGGATACTTTGTATATTTAATGTACGTTGTTCGACTTCTTACGACGGTAATTGCGTGTGTTAGAGTATTTGTATACTTGTAACCATCTGACTATTCTTAGAGTTTCTGGTAAATGGCTATGTCTAAGATTTATTGCTTAATGGATAAACAAATGTAACGTTAGCATTATACGTTCGCTCGTTGGTGGTATATTAAGAGAACCGTTATTTTGTCTTTATTGTTGTTTGTTGTCGTTGTTGTTGATGTTAAAGGAGAAGTATAATACCCTTGTTGAATCTGACTTATGGTTTCGTTCGCTTTGCATTGATATTTCTGTGATCGTTACCCCTTCTTTCTGAGTTGGTTTAAAAGAAAGAATCTCTTATACCTTGCTAGAGTCGTTCTTTCTACATTCCATCATATCATATCTTATCGCGTCCAGTCAGTTATTATTTCCAAGTACCAATCGGCCATTTTTCCGCTGTGTTTGGTATGATGACCTTCTTATTCTTCCTACCGGAATATCTCTTTACGAGGGACCTTTTACAATAGTTAATTTCCAGACAGCGTGACTGATCATCGTCCAACAAGTGAAGCTTCGATTTCCAACCCTCATTACCGTATCCTATCTAGTTCTATTACAAGACATTAGGACTATAGATAGGATTACTATGAGGTGTGGACATTAGCATCCCAAATGACTTATAGGCAGCACTTTCCAATATGGTTTCAAGATCTCTTGGATTTTCAGGGAAGAAGTTTTCATCGAATAACTTATGAAGAAGGTATTGATGAAACTTCTCCATTTGGACTTTTTTAGTTTCTCTACAGAGATATGCATTAAATGAATTAGTGCTGTAGGTTGTATGATCTTTGTTAATGTTAGGAGTTTATTCTTGCTTAAGATGGCCTGTTTGCCTTTGACATTATTATCTTAGTTACTCGGTAATGTTTATGTTGAACTTATTAATAGTGAAAACTTTTGATACGTTAGAGTATACTCAATTGGTCTGTATGATGGATTACACAAGGTTATAGTAAATTTTTGTAACATATTACCATGTTAATGTAAAATTAACATGTTATGTTAGGAACATGCTTGGACAAAGTGTGAATAATTACGTTGTTGGATTTATTGGTTAGTTGTACTTTTACTGTTGATAAGTGTGGGACATTGTTAATGTTAACCATTTATTTCTTGTTTAAGATGGACTAGTTTTCTCTTGTGGTATATTCAGTTCAGATGCATGCTAAGTAGCTTTTATTTAATGTGGAAAAAACCTTTGTTACGTCAGCATATATTGGGGTTGATGCTGTTTATAAGAACCTTCGATTTTGATCAGTTATGTTATTCAAAAATGATACTCGAAATGTGGACCTATATCAATAGATCTATAGATCACAGATGGTCAGGAGGACAGGAGGGTGGTTGGAATGGTGGTTTGATTTAGTGATTTACTGCTTCAGGGTATGTAAAAACGTAAATTTGTAGTTATAAACATAAAAGAAATACAGAAATTTTATTTATTATATGTTAATTGTTATTTTTTTATTCTTGAATGGTCTGAAAACCTGTTATTTTCGAAATTTAAGACTCGAAAACATATATAAGGACAACCAATATTGCATCATTACACAAATATTAATAAACTCGGCACCGCACCGGAGCCAGCACCGGTGGCGGTGCTAACTCAATATCCTCTTGAGGTCCAGATCCTTCTTCATTTTCTTTCTCTTTATTTCATCTTTCATTCCTTCTTCATTCCTCCTTCGACCTCTATTTTGCACTCTGTGCTCTTTTTTTCGACGAGGACCCCCCTATGGGGTCCTAGAACGCACTACACAACTTTAATACCATATTATTCGAACTTCAGACCTTGAAACCCTTTATTAACGGACACCAACATTGTTTATATCGGACTGTTTTATAACCCCTCTTCGGCACCGCCAGTGGCTCGAGCACCAGGTGCCGAACCCAACTCATTCAGTTCCGAATACCCAATTCTTTCTAAAATTCAACTCTGAACTCCTCTTCATCCAAATTTCCAGCCCAATTACGAACCAACTTACGGATTTTTAAAGGGGGATGGGTCCCCTATCGGGGACCCACGGGCGGGACTAAACCTCGTCTACCGAGTGTTACTCCCGCCATCTAACCCTCCCTCCAAATTTTATTCCCAGGATTACAGATAACCCTTAACCATGTAATTATATTACGAAACTCCGGAAGCCGGTCATGCGAAGAAGAGAACTCGCGGCGGAAATTAATAACAAAAATAAAATAATAATAATAAAATGAATAATAATGAATAATAATAATAATAATACATCAATATTATCATAATAATGAATAATAATAATAAATAATAATAATAATAATATAAATAATAATAATAATTAATAACAAAAATAATAATCAAGAGGATGAGTCGGAAGCGAGCGCTACAGCGCGGTGCTGCTGGCGTCAGGTCGGGAGCGGTGCGGGTGGGTACGGGAATGGAACGGAGGGTGAGACAAGACAACCGCGAAAATTGAATCACTCCGCGTGGATCTCAATTTCTTCGATAGTAATTATAATAATATAATAATAATAATATAATAATAATAATAAATAATAATAATAATAATAATAATAATAATATAATATGTGTTTGATGTGGATGCGCACCGCGCCCGGCTTCGCGCGACTTGACGTAATCCGTCTGACGAACAGATTTACGTCATTCACGCTCGCCCTAATCTCGTTAGGGCATTAACTTCCCATCTCGGGTTTGGAAAGTCCAAAAGGGGTACTAAACGCAGGGTAGCGTTAGCGGCTCGTTCTCAGGGTGACACCCCTCCTATATACAATCCTACCGACTTTTGAGATTTACTTGTTTCGTCCTAATCCCATATATAGCTTATATTCCAAGTTTGAAGCAAATATCTCTATTTCCTTCCTAGCGAAAAGGGTGGCATCTCTCAAGTGGTTCACTTACTACTACTACTACTATCTACTACTACTACATACTACTACTGACTGACTACTTAATAATAATAATAATAATAATAATCAATAATAATTATAGTAATAATAATAAAAATAAAAAATAATCAATAATACATAATAACTACAAATGATATACTAATAGTAATAAGGAATAATAATAATAATAATAATAATAATAATAATAATAATAATAATAATAATAATAATAATAATAATAATAATAATAATAATAATAATAATAATAATAATAATTATAATAATAATAATAAAATAACAGTAATAATAAGAAAAATTTACAGTTTTACTATAGTACAATATTTTACAACTACATTATAGCAATTAATTATAATAACAATACCAATACCAATACAATAACAATAACAATAACATTAATAATAATAAATAATAATAATAATAATAATCAAAAAATAAGAATATAAATAATAATATTAATTAATGAATAATACATAAAATCTTAAAATAATAATTAATAATTTATAATTATGCATAATGAAATAAATAATATAATAATAATAAATAAATATAATAAAATTAATAAGTAATTAATAATAATATAATAATAATAATAATAATAATAATAATAATAATAATAATAATAATAATAATAATAATATTGGTTAATCATTTGATCGATGTTTTTGTAGCATTAAAATTAACATTTATGGTCGAAAGAAATTTTACCTTGCAATTATTTTTACTCCATTCTTATTTTCATTTTCTTTATTATAATAATTGAAGTATTATTATTATTATTATTATTATTATTATTATTATTATTTTATTATTATTATTATTATTATTATTATTATTATTATTATTATTATTATTATTATTATTATTATTATTATTATTATTATTATTTTTATTATTTTTATTATTACTATTAATTATTATTATTCATTTATTTATTATAATTATAGTTGATATCACAAGTTGTCATTTTATTATATATTTTATTGAATTATTTTATATTATTATATTTATATATTACTTGTTGTTTGTTTTATGTTGTGTTGTTTGTTGCTTGTTGATTGTTTGTTGTTGATTCTGTATAGTTGTTGTTGTTTCCGTTGGTTGTTGTTGTTGTTAGTTGTTGGTGTTTGTTAGTTGTCTGTTGTTGTGTGTTGTACTGTGTTGTGTTGTTGTTGTGTTGTTGTTGCGATTGTTGATTGTTGTTTGTTGTGGTTGTTGTGTTGTTGGTTGTCTGTTTGTGGTTGTTGTTTTTTGGTTGTTGTTTGTAATTTAATTAATTATATTATATAATTAATAGTTAATAATAAATATTATTATAATAATAATATTACTATTATCATTGTATTATTAATATATTTTTTTTTATTTATTAATTATTATTATTATTATTATTATTATAATTATTATTATATATTATTTTATTATTATTATTATTATTATTATTAATGTATTATTCATTATATTTATTATTATATATTATTATTATTATTTTATTTTATTATTATTATTTTATTATTGATTATAAGTTATATTATATTACTTTATATTATTATTATTATTATTATTATTTATTACTATTATTATTTATTATTATTTTACTTATTTATATTTATTATTATTATATTTGTATTATTATATTATTATTTCATTATTTTTATTATTATTATATTCATATTTTATTATCTTATTATATATCCATTATATCATTTTTATTACTCTAATTATTATTTATTTATTGTTTATTATTATATTAAAAGATATATTATTATTTATTATTATTCTTATTATTATTATTATAGTTATTTATTATTATATTATTCATTATATTTTATATTATTTATTTTATATATTATCGAATTATTATTATTAAATCGTATTATCTATTATTATTATTATTATTTGTATTATTTTATTATTATCTTAATATTATTAGTTATTATTATTATTATTATTATTATTTTTATTTATTATTATATATTGTTTATTATTATTATATATTATCTATAATATATATATTATTGATTATATTATTATTATTTTATTATTCTTATTATTATTATATAATATTATTATTATTATTTTATTTTATTATTATTATTTTATTCTTATTTTATTTATTATTATACCAATTATTTATTTTATTATTATTATTTTATTATTATTATTATATTTATTATTATTATTATTTTATTATTATATGTATTATATTTTATTATTATTATTATTATTATTATTTCATATTTATATTATTATTATTCAGTAGTAGTAGAGTAGTTAGTAGTGATATTTATTATGATAGTATGTATTTTATATTATTAATTGTTATTATTATTATTATTATTAATATTATTTATTTTATATTATTATTTTATTTACTTATTATTAATATTTATTATTTATATTTTATTATTATTATTATTTTATTTATTATTTTACTATTATATATCAATTTATATTATTATTATTATATATGTATTATTATTATTATTTTATTATTACTTATTATTAATTTATATATTACTTTTTATTGATTTTATTAGTTATTATTGACATTATTATTATTATTTATATTATTTATAACTATATTATTATTATCATTATTATCATTAGTTTTATTCTGTTGTATTTTCATTTTATATTTCGTTATTATTATTTTTTTTTTTTTTGGCTTACCAAAGTTCAGCATATTATTTTTTGTTGATGGTCAAAAACGAGATTTAACCTAACAGTCAATGTTCCAAACAGAAAACTCTTTCAAAAAATATTGAAACTCTTTATTGTTTAAAGATTAGATGCCACTTATTAAAAAAAACAATATCGTAGATATGAAAATTAGGTAACAATAGCGGCAATTTGTACATTAATTCATGAAAGTCTTAATTGCATATTTATTGTTTTGTTATGCATTAAACTTGCTGTTACCGTGTTCAATTGTTCTCTTAATACTATTTAATAATTAATATTATTGACAAGTATTGTATTATCGTTATTTATTTTTATCTCTCTAATATATGTGTAGCTTTTACTTAATTTATTATATTGTTCTTTATTTGCTGTAAACTGTCGCGAAATGTAATAACTTTTTATTTTATTTTTAATTTTTAAAATGCTCGATAAAATATATTACGAGTTATGGGTGGTTCTTTCTCTTTTTATAGTATATATATATATATTAATATATATATATATTTTATATATATATATATATATATATATATATATATTATATATATATATATCAATAAATACTATTATTCTAATCTATATAGTAATATGAGCTAAATGATAGTAATCTAAGTAACAATAATTATATAATATATTATAATATATATATTTATAATATAATATATATAATATATTATTATATATATACTTAATATTATATATATACATAATATACTATATATATATATACTGTAATATATATTATATATAATTATATATATATTATATATATTATTATATATTATATATATATATATATATTAATATTATATTATATAATATAAATATATAGTAATATATGTATATTAGTTGATGGTGGGACGATTTATGAATTTTTATGCGATGACGATTGACGATGACGCTCGATATAGATGGCAAATTTCACCTATTGGACAGATTGACGATGACGATGGACTGATTAACGATTAATTGAATAACAAAACTATAAATTTATTAATTTCTCTACTCTCTCTCTCTCTCTCTTTATATATCTATATATATATATATTATATGATATATATATATTATAGTATATATTATATAATATACCTATATATATATTATAGTTATATAATATATAATATATTACTCTTTTATATATCTAACTACTATATTATATATATAAGGCTTGTAGTACAGGAGGGCGTCAAGGGGGTATCAACTCTCGGAAATTATCTATAGCGCATACAAAATTTTTTTGATTCTTAGTTCTCAATACATAATAATTATAATATAATAACTAATTAATCTAATAATAAAAATTTAATAATATAAATAATAATAATAATATAAATTAAAATAATATAATACAGTAACAATAATAATAATCATAATAATAATAATATTAATAATAATTAAGATTAATATAATAATAATATTAAATTTAATAATAAAAGCTTACAATGAAATTTAAAGAGTTTTATTATGGTGAAAATGAGGAATAAGATGTTTAGTGGTCCGTACACGGATTTCTTAGTTGGTCAAAGTGGGTTCCTGATACATGTATAGAATTATTTTAGCAACCCAGGGACCTGAGAAGTGTAAGGTTTTCCAGTTTTGCAGAATGATACGCCAAAAGCTCTTTCTTACGCTCAATAAGGATTTATGATGAATGTATTCACAGATTTAAAAATAAGGAGGGAGCTGTAATCGTTGATGGAATGTGGGCAGGTTCACCTTCCTTCTTCAGATTAAATTTTTCTTTCTCTCATCATATCCTTCTAAAACTAAAATCTCTTCTTTTCTCATAAATCCATGTGTTCGATCGTGTCTTAGTTCTCTGGCCCATTCAGGATAGGAACTTATGGCATATCGAGTTGTTCGGAAAAATTCTCCCTTCTTCTATCACTCTTCCGCTATTTTCATTTCAGCTAGAAATTCGTTGCAGGGTACTCTTCGACGAGCAAAGCTGGCTTTTTCATCAAAGAAAAAGTGCGTTAACCTCCTTTGGGTTCTCCCTCACTGACAAGTTTTATCTCTAGCAACTTCTGTAAAATCTGCCTTCCTCCTCTTATTTGATCTGATCATTGGGTTGCTAATTCTCCAACTGAAAGGGGCTATCTCTTCCGGCCATCCTAGCTCAGCATTATACTATTTTAACATATACAGCACTCTCCCTCCCTCAGTGTTGGAAGGTTCTAGCCATGTGTGCCCAAAAAAACCTATTCCGTGAAAAATGGACAGAGTCCGCTCTGAATCCTATACGAAACATATCGCCCCTGTAGCTCTACTTGTATTTCGTAATCTTAAGATCTTGAAACCCTTGCTCGACTTCAAGTGTTTATTAGGATCTTCTGGAACTCACATCCGATCGCAGTACGCATTCTCGCTTGCACGAAGTCTTATACATTCTATCAAACCAGTTTATGGTTTTTCGCTCTAAGAACTAGGGGAGACTTGTGGTGGTGGCGCTGAGGCATTATTCCAAGAATTTGACCGAGTATTTGGCACGCGTCACTTGCTCTCCAAGCTCCCTCCTTTGGGTTTCCTCCTTCTCTTTGTTACTTATACTAGCTTTCATTCTTTTCAAATCGCGCTCAATATCGGCTTGTTGTTGAATTGGGCACTTCTTTTTCTTTTCTGTTCAAATAGTGGTTTGTTCCTCAGGTTTACTGATCTTAATCTGCTACTTTATTTTCCTACCTTTTCATTAATGATCTTCTCACCATGCACCTCTAACTCTATCCATTCGTATTCGATCGACTCGAAACTTCATCTTTTTAATCATATCAATATCTAACTTTCCAACTTACTCTCCTATTTTTTTTTTTTTGATGGAATTTGCCCTTCTCGTTCCCTTAACTCTTTTCGATTTTTCTCGCTGAATGGAAGGAAAGAACTATTGTGAAATTCATTGCTTAATAGATCCGCCCAACTTTACAAAATCTACCTTCTTTTCAAAATATCCTATCTAACTTTCCTTATCTCTTTCGAGTTTTGTCCGGTCTCATCCTGGTTGACAATATAAATATCCTTGCACTTAACATGAACAAAAAAAATCTTGGAAACCTCACATTCACAATTGGTCTTGCCTAGGGCGGCCTCAAAGAATCATGGAAGTTTCTGTTTTAGGACTGTGAGACTTTCCTCCGTTTCTCAGTTGCTCCGCTATACAAAGGTCTCATCCGCCCATGTATGGAGTTATGCTCTCATATTATCTGGGGGTGCTCTGGTTTCACCTGGCCTTTTGGACAGGTCGAGTCAAAACGGCAAAAAAGGTCTTATAAACTGTTTCTGCATTTCCGTTCACTCTGCCCTCTATCTTTGCAAGGGCAGATCCGTGTGCTTTATCTCTATCCTAGGTGACGCGCAGCGGCAGGTGCTCGAGGGACTTATCACTGGCGTCACCACACCCTTTACGACGCCTTTTATTCGTTAGCACAAATAGCGTGCATGTTATCTTCGCTCAACGTAGTTCTTGTTGTCGTTGACATTGTTAAATCTCAGGCTGTTTGTGTGGTAGCTCCGTTCTTTCCCCACCACTCTCGATTTTGTGGATTCTCCTTCCTCTTCTGAATTCCTACTGAATTTAATCCCCTCACTTTAAAGCCTGCGTCTTTGTGCTTACATGATGCGTATTTTCGCCCTAGAGGTTACATATTGTAGTACATACACCCACTCCTGAATAGAGGGGCTCTGCCCGTATTGTTTGACAAGTTGTAAAAAGAAAGTCTTTGAATGGGGCAGAGACTATGTGGCACCAATGAACTGGAAATCTCTATTTCACCCCATCAAAAAACATCATTCAGGAAGAGTATCCCAGAAAATCGTACTCTTTTCAACATTACCCTCAGATGGTTCATATGTCGCAACGCACAACGAAATTTTAATTCTTTTCAAACTTAAATTTTACCTTTAGACTTCTAGTTACTCAAAACACACAAAAATCTACCATGCCTCTCTACCCACAACATCACTCATAGAATTGCAAATCTTCTATTCCCCTTCTCAATTCCTTTCCACAGCAACACAGACACATCACACCACACCAGCTCATTTTTTCACCGTTCCTTTCCATCTTTGTTCAGTCACAGCGAGCAAATCAAATTTGCCCTTGTCTAAAAACATCCAGCCACCTCTCTCCTAATCTCCTTCAAGATTTATTTCCTCTGACATTTCATTATACAGATACGATCAATCACATTGTGCGGCCGAGGATCAGAAGGCCGCTTTACTGCATTCACGACCTTCGTCCGGGCATGCTCTACGCATTTCCTGCCAAAAGTAAGTGGCTATGTAGGCAGCCCAACCCAACTACCACCGTCCTTAGTCGCTTCTACGAACACGCAGGACATACGATTGTGCGGCAATTTTTTCTCCCTAACGTAGGGATTATAAGGATAGGGATGTATGTAGATTGTTGTCTAGAGAAGTGGGTTGTGAATATAAGTATGTGTAAATGATATGTTGTCTGGAGGATGAGTGTGGATATGAACGCAAAACAGAAAGGCAAACCATTAAGCACTGGAATGTCATACATATACCCATAAGCAAAAATGGGTATTAATATATACTATATATATATTATTATAATATATATATATATTTATATAGTATATATATATATATATATATATTAGTAAATATATATTAATATATATATAATTATATATATTATATATAGTATATATAATATATTATGTATATATCATATATATATATAATATATAATATATAATATTTATTATTATTATTATTATTATTATTATTATATTATTATATATTAATTATTATTATTATTTTATTATTTATTTCATTATTATGGTATTTATATTATGGCTTGTTCGTGAATTATTCATTATTATTATTATTATTATTATTATTATTTTATTTTATTATTCATTATTGTTTTGTAAATGTTACGAATGTTAATAGTTTTAATATTATTCCATTTCTAAAATGCTCAATAATCCGCAAAATAATCGAGCGAATTTGCCGTTGACGATGACGCATGACCGATTTGCGACGTGTAAAAAAAATATGCCGATTTCTTGCCAGACCGTGACGATGAGAAATTAATGTCCCATCACTAAATAATTACGTATAATATATATATATATATATTATATATTATATATATATATAATATATCATATTTAGTATATATATATATTAATATATATTATATATTACTATATTATATATATATATTTATATATTATAGTATATAATAATATAATATATATATATATGTATATTATAATAATTTATATATATATAATATATATTTATAATATTATATACATATAAAAATTTATAATTATTAATATTATATATATTATATATATATTTAATGGTGTATCTCCGGTTATAACTTTGACTGGAGGCTGGTGACTCAATGATCTGGCCTAAAAAATTTGCTTCGTCGGAGGCCGGATATCCAGCCAGCCGGAGCAGTCTTCTTGTATTATCCCAGCTTTTAAATTATCTATTAACAAGCCTATGTAATAACATATCTTATCACTTTAAATGCATTTAAACACACCTACTCTATTTGACAACTAAATATCTTCAATTTAAGAACCTTAAGAAAGGCATATATTAATCCATTTTTTAAATTTAAAATATTGTCTAGATTGAAAATTTGATTTGATTTTTTACTATTCATATAATTTTTATGAAATTTCTGGTGTAAATGTAATTGGGCAATTTGCGAAACTTTAATAAATTTGAGTTAAGTCTTATTTACAGCGTCCAGGCCCGTTGCCGGGGCCCCCCGCGGGGGGGGTGTAGCGGCAATATCGAATTAAGTATATAACTCCTTTAAACAGCGTCCAGAATAAGATCATTTAAAAAAATAAAAATTATTTTTCTGTCAGAGGGTTGAATTTTTTGTCAAAAGTGAGAATTTGCTCTACATTTTTTGTATTTATTTCAGTTTTTTTAATAAAATTATCAGAGTAAATAGAATTTATCGAGTTACACAACTTTAATTTAGATATTTTTCTATCATTGACCTATGGTCACGCCATGTTCAATTTGAATAAATAGGAGTATGGCGTTCCCAGAGGTCAAATTGTTTACTATATTGAAAAATGCTCTGAATAAAAAATATGTAACTTATTCACTTCAAATTACTCTGAAAATTTCATAAATATTGGACGAACATAAAAAAAATAGAAATTTAAATTTTAACAATTTTCACGCCTCTTCCAGATAATAAGGAAAAAAAGTTTTGTAACAACCAATTATGCCTGCTATAAAAAAATCATCGTAAAAACGGCATGAATTGTAATAATTTTAATAAAAATATAATTTAATAAAAAATTTTTAATCTTGATAATTTTTAGTCTAACATTAAACCTGTAGCTTTAGTTAATCCATTTTTTTACGTATTTTTCACGAATATTATTTGCCCATCAAAATATTTTGCATACTTATATACAGTAAATTACATCGTATTTAAAAAAAAAAAAAAAAAAAAAAAAAAAAAAAAAAAAAAAAAAAAAAATTTTTTTTACATAAGTGCAAAAAATGTATTATTCCAATTATATTTATAAAGAATAAACAGGCAAATGAATTTGAATATCACATGCAATTCAAATATTAAATATAAACAAGATTTTGTAATATGAATCTTTCAGTAAAATAAAAATAAAAAATCACAATAATACGTCCACAACATATGTATATGTGAACTATTTATATTACGCTTATACACGAAAATAAAGCTAATTTTTAAACGCTAATAAATTGATTATCTGTATGCGTAATATTCGGAATTTTAGGGAAAATTTTCAGCCCGCAAGGCCAAATCATCAAGAATAATATCCGGCCAGAGTCGCAGCTTTTCAAAAGGCAGGATGTTCAGCCAGTAGCAGGAGCAGGATTCTCTTACATTAATTATATAATTATATATATATATATTTTGATATATATATATGTCATATGTCTGTATCTTATCTTGTATCTATATATATATATATATATATATATATAGTTATATATATATATTATTGTAATATTATATTATATCTATACTATATATAAGTACTACACCTAGCTATATATATAATATATATATAATATTATATATAATTTATATTATATATATATTATATATAGTATATATATATATATATACTAGAGTATATATTATATATAATATATAAGTGATGTTATCTGAGATACTTGTCATTTGACTTGACTTAGAATCTGTGCAACATCTTTTAAAAGGTAATTAATTATTTGTGAGTAACTCTCTATTGAATGTTTGTTTGTTATAAATTTTATATTTAATCTTTGAAATTATATGCATTTATTTACTTGTTTTTAAAACCTTGATGTGATGCTAGTATGGGATCGATAACATGGGCCTTATTAAATGTTCCCCACTTTCTTACTTTTTGTTTCCTTCAAAGTGTCAAAAGTTCTTCAGGAACACATTTTATATAATGATAGTATATATATATATACTATATATATATATTATAACTGTATATTATACTTTATATATAAATATATATATAATATATTAATATACATATATAATTATAATCTTTATATATATATGAAGGGCTGGGAAAGATTTATAGTATTATGTATATTATATTATTTATATAATTATATATTATAACTTATATATATATATATATTATATAATATATTATATATATTATATATAAATATATGAATATATTACTACTATTAAAGGGTTGGGGCTAAGAGTGGCTGTTAGGGATAAAGAGGTAGAGTTTTAATATTTTACTGCAGTTTGAATGGATCTTCAATTAATAAATAGTATTAAAACGTAGTGAAAGTGAGTTGCATATTTCATTTTTGAAACACAAATCTCATTATAATAAGAATAAAAAAGTTAAACTCTGAACATTCTTTTTCCACCTTTTTCAAATTTAAAGCACACGTAATCTATTCTACTACATTTGGAGCATCAGTTACCAACCTTTTTTCCAATGTTGGCAACTAATTTGAGCAAATTTATTTTCATTTCGACTGTCTGTGAATTAATGAAGGGATGTATATTTAATGGAAATAAGTGGCCCCAATATTTAAGTAAAAAACATATTACAGTAAAAATGGAAATGTGTTAC
The DNA here is from genome assembly GCA_015478945.1 of Trachelipus rathkii. NCBI lineage: Eukaryota > Metazoa > Arthropoda > Malacostraca > Isopoda > Trachelipodidae > Trachelipus > Trachelipus rathkii. The sequence goes on along the minus strand of JABUQX010028715.1, from coordinate 15,223 downwards.
AAAAAAAAAAAAAATTAACTAATAACTGTTAGTATATGTTAATATACCTAATCTATACTATTTATATATATATATTATATATAGTATATTATATAATAATATATATAGATACAGTATATATTATATATATATATATATATTATATATATATAATATATATAGTATAGTAATAAGGAGGTGTATAAGAGTAAATGTAGATAATATTAAGGTTATGATGATGAGTGAGGAGAGTCCGCAGTGTGAAGTGATTCTAGATGGTGAGCAACTGGAACAAGCATCCGAATTTAAATATTTAGGATAGTGTTTGGATGAAAAGAGAGACGGATGATGCAGAATGTGCAGTAGGAAGTCTGTGAAATCGTGGTAGGAAGGCGGCTGTGCAATTGAATTCCTTGAGTGGATTTAGAAGGCTGAGTGCGGCTAGGGTTTACCGGGTATTTTTGTTACCTTGTTAATGTATAGAGTGAGACTCTGGTCTGGAATAGGAGGTATAGATCTATGGTACACAAGTGTTCAGATGGACAATCTTAGGAGCGTGTTAGGTGTGAGAAGGATTGATAAAAGGAGGAAGAACGCATTATTGAGTTGACTGTGGTAAGAAGGAAGGCATAAATGAGAGAATAAAAAATAGTACAATGAGATGGTTTGTTCATATAAAAAGGATGAATTCTAATCGGTTGGTTAAGCGGATTTATACTGGTGAGTGTGCTGGAGATAGACCGGCTGGGAGACCGAAGAAAAATGGATTGTCAGTAAAAGAATGCACTGAAAAAGAGGAATGAAGAGTTTTGGCCAGGGAGCAGAAGAAAGGTGCATAATAGGAGTGAATGGCGGGGTTTTGCGAGGGTGTGTGGTTTTGGGCCGGACCGGGGATAAACCCCACTTACGAGATACATAGTGAGAGTCCGTCACCAGTCTCAGTAAGTCCTAGGGTGGAATTTTCTGACTGCGACGAGTCTCAACTTGAGGGTACTATAAAGGGAGCGGCTTTTCGACTTGAGTCATTTTCTTCTACTACTTTTCTGTGACGTACCTCACCCCTATTTCGGAAAAGGAGGTGGATTATATATATTATATATATATATATTATATTATAATAATATATATATATACTATATATATAATATATAAATAATTATATATATAGTATATTATTTAATATGATTATATTACTATTTAGAGAAGAGAGAAGAGAGAGAGAGAGAGAGAGGTATACAAAATTTATTAACGAAATACTTTCCCGCCGTGTGATATTCCCATATTTGAAAACTCGATTGATAAATCACTCCCGCACAATGTACATTTCGAGAAAAAGGCAAAATGGGAAAAATGTTTTTAGCAATGTAATTTAAAATGTCAAAATATTACCAATTTCATTATGGTTTTTACCTAATTTATAAAACAGGGAAAAAAATAACCAAATGTGTAAATGATAATGATATCTAACTTTAGATGCCAAAGAAAAAGTCTGCATGATTTCCTCCATCACTTATCGAAAAAGCATTCACTCATTTATTATCCTGATTTCGATCGTGGATGATGATGATGAGGGTTCAGAGTTAAAGTAACAAGTCTAATTTTCCCCATTTCGAACTGCAGGTGGAATCACACAGCAAATCTATCATATTTTTAATTGCACCAGCGAATGAGATCCTTATAAACTTAAATTTTATCTGCGAGATGACCACAAATCGCGAGTTCACTGAGAAATTCTGATTTTCTTTCACAGCGAAAATGACTACTCCATTTTATCATAGAATTCTTGAATGGACAAATGTTTCAGTTGCAATCGCCCGCAATTCAAATAAGTTTATTTAACAGTTTCCTAAGAGTTTCCTGTTATAAATAACGTACAAAGATAATTAAAGAATGTAATCAGATGAGGTATGGAGACCAGAGACCTCTGACACCACTGTAAAAAGAGTACTTTTTTTTCCGAAACTTATTTTAAAGGAATTTCAACTGCCATTCTCCAAACAAGTGACCAGGGTTATTCTCTGAGCTGTTTTTAGAGATATTTTCTGCATCATTTTGGAAAATGTCGGACTATTCAAAACAGAACATTTGCTTGCTTGTTTCAGTACAAAGGTCCAAAACAGAGAGATCACGTCCAAGAGATGGTAATAGCTCTACGAAAATGACATTTCACACTATTCTATCCCATATAAAGAAAGGAATATCAGAGTATATCAAATAATTTTCTTAGAAATGCCTTTGTTACTAAAAAAGAAAATTTTTGGCAGTAATTGACAGTTGCGGCCAAACTGTACTGTGAAAAAAAAATTGTCATTACCCTGCTAAAATTAGTTCAAGATACCGACATAATTGTGGAAAAGCGCATAAAGTTCTTGGTGTCTGGATATTAATTATGGTCAAAAGACGCTGATTGGTTGTTAAAGCGACAACCAAGAAACAACAACATATCTACGTACCAGAGAACTGGATTCAAATAATAAAATCAACGAAGAAGAAATCTCATTTTAAAGTAATTTCTATTATTAGAAGTAGGTTTTTGAGTAGCAAGTCATTAGAAAATTTTATAACCAACAGAAAGAAAGATGCAAAAAGAAATTCTGTTAACTGATTGAAGATGCGTTGGTTAAGATTTGAAATATGATTACCCATTTTTATTAATTTAAAAGAACCTTTCCGCGGCCTTACCAATTCTTTTCGAGAAATAAACTTGCAAAAGAAATGGGTTGGAAGAGCTTTGCAGTCTTTAG
>JABUQX010028715.1:0-7500 GCA_015478945.1 Trachelipus rathkii | reverse complement strand
CGAATGAGACAAGAATGATTTTAAGGTAATTTAATTTATACTAATTATTGCATAACCTTTAAAAAAATTCTTCTGCTTGCTCTGAAAGAACGTTGAAAAAAATTGATATAACTTAGAAGCTTAAATTAGAAGGGGCCATCGAAAAGTATCCAGATTATGTACAAGAAGCAGAAATTGAAGTTACTGCTCTACCTCCAACGCAAGCTAGCGTTGAATGTTTTTTTCTGCTCTTCGCGTTTTAAAACCAGATCTAAGAGGAAAAATGAAATAGGACCTGGCATATGCTATTTCTATTTTTTAAGAAAACTAATTCATTCATTGAAGTAGATGACACTAGATGTAGGTTCATGTAGCAGTTATATATATATAAGTATTATATATATATATATATATATATATATATATATATATAATATATATATATATATATATATATATATTATATATTATATATATATATATATATATATATAATATATTTAAAAGAAACCATTCTACTACCACATCCCTCACGCTCCCTCACCACAACACATCATTAATGCTTCAAACCAATCACCTTCCCAAAGATTTCTATACTCACAGCAATTAGACATAGTCAAAGCATTTGACACCGTCCCTACACACTTCCTAATTCAAAAAATTCTCCATTCCCCTTTAAAAATAATGACAAAAATGGCTTTCCAATTTCCTCACCCAACCGTTTTGCAAAAGTCTTATACAAAAACAACCTCTCCCATTCTATCTAAATTACAAAACGGCGTCCCACAGGGAGCCATTCTCTCCATTTTTATTCACAACTTTCACAGCAGACCTGCCCACCCAATCCATCACTCCACCAAACTAATCACGTATGCAGACTACATCAGTCTCATTTCCCAACACCCAGACGTAAAACACAATCACACGACATTACCAGAATATTTACATTCTTTAGAAAACTGGTTAATCACCAACAGAATGACCGCATTCCCCCTTTAAGTCCTCTATCACCCTTTTAACCACTGACCGTCATCAATCCTCCCTCCATCCCTTAATTACACTGAACAACAACCCCCTCCCTTTAAACAAAACCCCCAAAATACTAGGACTTACCTACGACACCCACATGACGTTTTCCCCCCCATATTGACCAAATCACTTCCACAACTCAACGAAAACTAAACACCCTCCGAACCCTTTCCCAACACAACTTCAGCGACAGGAGACATACACTCACTACTATCTATAAACAACTTCTTAGAACAAACTTAAACTACGCTTCTCCAGCATGGTTCCCAGCACTCTCAAAATCAAACACAAATAAACTACAAATCTCCCAAAACGCAGCCCTCAGAATTATCACAGGTTGCACTAAAACCACCCCAATCCAACATTTACACGATGAAGCCTCCATCCTCCCCATTTCCACACATCTGGAGATGGTGGGAACTCAATTCTATCAGAAGACCCGTAACCCAACCCACCCTTGTCACCAAATTCTCTCCAATCCCCCTCGACAAAGACTAAAATCCCCCCCTTCTTCACCAGCTCAATTCTATTACAACACTTACAATATAATTTCCCCGCCCCCTCCCAATAGGTCATGGATTTCACATATCCATACCCACCTAACAAACACTTACCTTCAAAACCGCAGAAATAACAATTTAAATTACCCCCTCCCCCAAAACTTTCCCCTTAAAAAAGAAAACGCTGCCAGAAGATTCCCAAATTGGACCTTCCATATGCAGATCGGGTCACCACCCGAGACTCATGCAATATAAACATAGATTTAAACTAGACAACGTCACCTCCCCCACTTGCACCAGATGCTACAATTTTCAAGATACAATAGAGCACCTCCTTCTGAGATGCCCAGCTCTCGATGCCCCCCATGCCGACTTTTCTATATCCTCTCTCCTCAACCTGTGGAACCGCCCGGTGGCGGCAGCCGGCTTCCTGGAAGCAGTGTGGCCCTCCTCCAAATTAAGGTGGGCCAGGGCAGAAGTATAAATATACATATAATATATATATAATATATTATTATTATATATAGTGTTTATATATAGTATATATATATATTATATATTATTATATATATATATATATATATATATATATATATATATATATGATATATATATATATATATATATATTATATATAATAGTCACTCCCCCGAAATTATTTAAGTTATCAAAATTTTTGATTCCTTAAGTTTAAAAATTATAATTTTTAATAATAATAAAAATAATAGTTAATTAAAGCAAAATTAAGATTTATATATTTTATTGAATGGAAAGTTAAAAAACATTTTATAGTTTGGTGAAATTTCTTAGTTTTAAGTGGCTGTTGTTCCCATATATATATATATAGTATAATATATAGTATATTATATATATATATATATATATATATTATATATATATATAAGTATTATATATATATTATATATATATATATATTATAATATATATATATATATATATATTATATATATATATATTTATATTATATATATATATATATTATAATATATATATATTTATTAATATATATATATTAATATATATTATATATATATTATATATATATATATATATATATATATATATAGTATATATATATACTCGTGTCCCAAGTAAGTTGACTGAATATCCCATGAACGACTGAGTAATGTAGCTCCTCCGTTGGGTATTACGAGTGGGGAGCTAGTTCCCATAGCTACATATCCATACCAGTTTTAACCAGATTTATAAAATCAGTCTTGCACTACATCTGTTTATGTATGGGCGTGTGTTCTAACCTCGTTACGTTTTTGCGATGCAGGTAAATATTGAACAGCGGTACGCTAATCAAATTCTGTGTGAAACGCTAACAAGTCTGCCACTGAGACATTTGCTTCTTTAAACGAAGCTTATGAGATTCCACTCTATCGAAAACTATGGTTTTTAAGTGGCACTAAAGCTTTTCAAAGAGGGCCAAGAAAGTTTGAAGACGACCTTCATTTTGGAAAGACCAATCTGGTTAACAAAACGATGAAAATGTGGAAGTTGTTTAGAGCTTTGATGGAGAGAGACCGCCGGCTCAATTCAGAGTGATTGCAGAAGAAACTGGTTTGGATAAAAATGGAGTTCATAGAAATTTTAACGAACCATTTGAACATGCGAAAAATTTGTGCAAAACTAAGTCTTGTATGTGGAGCAAAAAGCTAACAGGGTCAAAATTTGGCAAGATTTACTTGAAAGACTTGAAATGGAGCACAATTTTTTGGATAAAGTTATAGCAGGCGCATGTAATCATGGGTTTTTGATAGGATCCTAAACCAAAACGGCAAAGTGCGAAAAGGCACACAAAAGATTCTCCTCGTCCGAAGAAAGCAAGTATGGAACAAGTCCAAGGTGAAAAAACTGATTTTGGTTTTTTGGACAGGCTGTGTGGTATGTGCACAAGGAATTTGACCTTCAAAACAGGACAGTTAATCACGTCCTTTTACAAACGATGTCTTTTGGAACGACCCAACTTCGGGGAAAAATGAGTTCAGGGAATCAGAACAGACATTGCAGACGATTGGGATTGCTGCACCACCGATAACGCGCCATCTCACACTGCTCTCTCAATTTGGAATTTCTGGCGAAGAAAAAACATTCAAGTACTTCCACATTCTCAATTCAACCCAGATCTAGCTCCGTGCTATTTCTACCACTTCCCTAAGTTGTAAATGAAGTTGAAGGATCATCATTTTGGTAGATGGGAAAACATAAAAAATTACTGTAAACACGTGAACTAAAACACATTCTGGAAAATACTTCCGGGTTACTGCTATAACTATGGGAGAGACATTGTAACCGCTGTTGTAACCTCGCAACGGCGTCATACTTTACTTTTGAAGGAGATAAGCTGTAATTTCAGGTAAGTCCAATACATAATTTAATACACATCAGTACACTACTTTAGAACATATATATATATATATATATAATATATATATATATATATATATATAATATATACTATATATTATATTATATATATATTATATATATATATATATATATATATATATATATACTATAAAATATATATATAATTTAGATCAAGGTGATAAATGTAAGTTTCGAAGTTTGCAGAGATGATACCAAAGTGGGCTAACTTAGTAAAGGAATAATGATGGTATATATAAAGCCTTCAAAAAAATGATCCTGATAAACTTCTTAGGGTCGACAGAATGATAGGGCCCAAATTAAATTTTAATTTAGTAAAAAGTGCAAGGTTCTTCATTTAGGTAACTCAAATAAAAGTTTAAACTACGATATGAATGGGAATTGGCTTGAGTCTGTAGACCAAAAAAAAGATTTAGATGTGAGTATAAGCAGCAATCTGAAAGTAGCTATCAGTGTTTGGATCAAGAATTAAAGATAAATCAGATGTTAAGTTGTAATAAATCGCAATATGTTTACAAAACAACAAAGTTATTAAATAGCTGATATATAATAGCTTTTTAGGTCAGTATTAGAGAATGCGCACAAGTTTGGACCCTTATTAAAGAAAAAAACCTAGGTATGCCTGAGAGAGGGTAAAGTTAGGCAACAAGGATGATTCTAGCTTTGAGGTAAGAGCTATGGGGAGAACTGAAGGAGTTAGGAATGTTTCTGTAGAAGGCGATTTCTCATTTCGTGCATTTTGTATAGTAATGACCCATCTATGTATATTTCAAAGTTGGAAGTCATTTCAAAAAAAAAAAAAAAATTGAAGTGAACAATGTCAAAAACAAAAGTTTTTTAAAAAATGAAAATTCTTAAAAGAAATGACTACAGACACAGAAAAACATTCGAAAACGACGTTTTAGAGGTCAGAAAAAGCTAGTTTGCTTCTTTTCCCATCAAAATTGGCTGAAAAGTTAAGAATAATTATGTCTACCTTGTGGGATGGTGAAAATTTGGGCTCAGCCGAAGCAATATGGACCCTGCCCTTTATTGAAGTAATATATATTATAATATATATTATTATATATATATATATATATATATATAATATATATATGATATATATATAAATATATATATATATATATTATTAATATATATATATAATTATTAATATATATATATATATAAATTAAATAAACCTTAAAAGCTAGTTTTGCTCCTTTTCCATCAAAATTTGGCTGAAAAATTAAAGAAAATATTATGTCATACCTTTAAGGGATGGGGAAAATTGGGCCTCAGCCCGAAGCAAATATGGACCCTGCCTTTATGAAGGTAATAATATATATATATATATAATATAATTAATATATTATATATATATATATATATATATATATATATATATATATATATATAATATATATATATTTATATATATATATATTTATATATTATATATATATATATATATATATATATATATATATTACGTTATTATGTGTTATGTTCAACATATAATTACATATTATTAAATACGTCACTCTACGTGTTTGATCGTGTTGTATGACTCATTGTATGACTCGTTGGTAGTGCTAGTGAAACACAAAGGTAAAAACTTCACCAATTGATGACTAAACTAGAATTACCACCCTTCAAATCAACCGAAATAGAATTTATTACTGAATATGTTGATGTATTGGCACCACTTTCAATTGCCATTGATCGTCTTCAGGGTGAGAATGGTATTTATTATGGTGAATTACTTCCAAATCTACTTCTTGTAGAAAACAAACTGGCAAATCTAAATGCGAAGGCAGTAAAGTATTATGGCCCCCTCATCAAAGCTGTCTTTCAAGGCTTTCAAAAACGATTTGAAACTTTCCTCAATTTGGAAAATGAACAAGTAGTGCATGAGGCGATAATTGCAAGCATTACTCACCCATATTTCAAATTGAGGTGGGTCACAATCAATACAAGATGGAACCATGAAGAAAAAGAAGAGCTCGTGAAGAAGATACTCCTATGCGCTGCCACCGATTTCTCTACCCCCTAGACTCTTCGGTGAGCGAATCTGTCTCTAGCAGTGAAGAAGAGGACTATTTCGGTTTTGGAAAAAAATATTGCTATTAAGCCAGGATCTGTTCTGTCAGTAGACATGAAAGTTTTAGAATATCTGAAAGATACAGATCAAAACTTGAAGAGCCTCAACAGGCACCCATTGATAAGAAAATTATTTATGCGGTACAACACAACGATTCCATCATCTGCGCCTGTTGAGAGACTCTTCTCTTTCGCAGGGATGACTTTAACACCAAAAAGATCATTCCTCTCTGACAAGACTTTCGAAAGATTGGTCTTTCTCCGGGCGAATAACAAATTAGCTTTTTAAATGCTATGGTGGTAGTCTGGTAGATTGTTACTACCCTGGTCTACCCAGTATCCTCGATGTGTTTAACCATGCAATGTTTATGTTTTCAGGTAACAGGAATATTATACACTAAACTTTTCACTTTCTATTTTATTTAACCCTTAAGTCTTAACCGCCGAGCGCGTCAAATTTGTGCCATTGGAGATTTTTCGTTTTGTCATTAGCAAGTACAGTATAAATGTTCCCAAATGCCTATGAGCGATGAGACTATGAGGTGGTAGCCAAATAGAGTTATTTTATCACAAAAAAACAAATAAGACCAAAATTAAATCATAAAATTAGTTCATAAAAAATAATGTACTTAAAAATGTACTTAAGTTAATTGACAAGTACTTAGTACTTAAGTACATTTGATAAAAGTACTTAGTACTTAGTACTTAAGTACTTTTAAACCATGTACTTCGTACTTTGTACTTAAGTACTTTCAAAGTACTTAAAACACATCCTCTGTATAATATATATATATATATATATATATATATATATATATATTACAATATACTATAATATAATATATATATATATTAATTATAATAAATATAAATAATATATATATATAATATATATATATATATATATAGTATTATATATTAATATATATAATTATAGCTATATTTATTATTCTATAGTAATATATTGTAGGTACTGCGTATGTATTTTATTAATTTGTCCTGTATGAGTGGTGAGTGCGCTCGGTTAGATCTTTGTAATTTTTTAAAAGGGTGGAGTCGGAGTCGAGTCGGATTAGGATTCTGTAAATTTTTTAAAAGGTGTACGTCGGCGGTCAGTTTCTGGTAAATTTTCAAAAAGAGGTTGTGGAGTCGGATTCGGGTATTGTCAATATATTTGGGTCGTAGTCGGTGACGGTGCTGGGTAATTTTCAGAGAGGTTTTGGAGTCGGATTTTGTGGGAATAAAGTATTGAAAACTCGACTCTACAACCCTGTGTTGCCATACACCTTTTTTTTTTAATTAACGAATTACTCGTAGCTGTGGTTCTTCCCGGTCGCCCCCATGCATGGCAGGCCGCCCGCGGGCGCCGCGGACTTCCGGCAACACCTCTGCCAAAAAAGATTAAAATAATTCTCTTTTTTTTCGTACAAAATGAAGGAGGCAATTTAGTAGTAAGGTGAAAACTATCAGCCAGATGAGATCTCTTCGTGGT
>JABUQX010028714.1:30000-38207 GCA_015478945.1 Trachelipus rathkii | reverse complement strand
CACATTTTGGGAACACCGGAATCTGCATTTCGCTCCACAAACTGGCCCCATTTCACCTAAAGTGATATCGTTAATGATACCTTTAATTAGTAAGATAAGCCTTCTACTAACTCTTTCGCGGTTAATAAACGATAAAAATGCGTGTCTTAATTTATAGATCATTATTTAGTTCATTAAAAAAAATAAAAAATGCTTTATAGTCTTAAATATTAAATAACTATGAGAATAGATAAACCAAATTAAATAAGGTGCTAACGTAATAATATCTTTTACTTTCTGTAAAAAAAGAAAAATTAACTTTATGTTTTTTTAAAAAATAAATAAGTCTCTCTCTCTCTCTCTCTCTCCTCTCTCCTCTCTCTCTCTCTTCTCTCTCTCTCTCCTCTCACTCTCTCTCTCTCTCCTCTCTTCTCTTCTCCGTCTCTCTCTCTCTCTTGAAACCAAACAAAAGGGTTTTCTTCAAATCTTCATTAATTATATGGCTTGGAATTATTTTTTTGTATTTTATTTTTTGTTAATTTTTAGAAAATTCATTGAATGCGAGGCTAAAACAAAATTTATTTATATAAGATATCTCATATCATTTTTAAATTTTATTATCCTGATTTCCAATTTGTATATGTGAATAATAAATTAGATTTCATAAGATTCAGGTATGAAAAAAATTTAATTATTATTGTAAGCAGTGCTTTCCTAAAAGAAGGCTGACGTTCAGGATAGAACACTTGGTATACAATGATTAGTTATGTATAATTAAAAAAGATCGATATTTTTTATGTAACTAAGGGTAGACCGCTCTGATCCCTCCAACTATCGTCCTTATAGCTCCTTACTTGTATTCTAAATCTAAATTCTTTTAACTCTCTTTAAATATCATTCCTGGATCAACCTGGAATTTCATTCCAAAATCTTTCAGGTCATCAGTATGGCTTTCGATGCTCGAGGTCAACTAGTGACATACTTTCTTATTTCACTATTTTATGATCTTCTGCCCATAGAGACTATGGGGAGTGTATGGTACTGGGGCGCACGACATAATCAAAAGCTAAATGACCGGATTATGGGCATGGTCACTACCTTCTTAAGAGATCCCTTCCTTTGGGTTTCCCCCCTTCTCTATTTCTTACTTTTCAGCTTTCTCTCCTGATCGCTCCATATATCAGTACTCTGTTGATGGTAGCGAACTATCTTCCTCCTTTCCTGTTAACTGTTGGTGCTTCCCGCCAAGTTTTCTATATAATCTCCAACTTTTATTTCTTACTTCTTCTCATCAACGATCTCCTCAGTTGTACTTCCTACTATGTTCACTCTTATGCCGAATAACTCAACTCTACCATTCTCCACTCATTTCAAATCTGTATCTAGAGTTACTTCTCAAATCCGCTCTCTCGGTCTTCAGCTTTCGATTCTATTCTTGACGACCTGGATGGGATTTCCTCAGTGGGGTAACCGCAACTTGTGAAATTCAATTCTATCGGAAAATCAGCTTCTTTACATACTACCCTTCTCAAAAAAACAACCCCAACTTTCCTATTTCCTTTCGGACTTTGCTCAACGGTCTCCACCTGTTGTCGAAGAAGACGAACTGAACATAAAACAAAAAAATTATCATTGGATAACCTCCATACCACAACGGGTTGCATAAGGTAATTGGCCCCAAAAGAAGCGCTGTTAGTCGGTTCAAAGGGAGGAAAATTTCCCTGCACAGCTACTCCAGGTTCTATATAATGGGTCTTATTTCGGCCTTTGTTTGGAGTTATTGTTTCACATCTGGGGGGTAAGGCTTCAAGCTCCACCCTTTTCTATTGGATAGAGTTTGAGTTTAAAAAACTAAGAGACTAATAAAGTGCCCCTTATTTTCAAACTCTTCTTGACCCTCTATGTTGTCAATGAGCCTTTTTTTATGGTATTTGCAACGGCAGAAATGCTCTACGGGTGGACGTTGGCCGCTTCGCATAATTCCCACCTCCAATTTCGTCGCCACGTGACCAAGGAGACTACCTTTGCTCCTTCTCGCATTGAGTTTTTGCGGAAAGTATTGAAAACCAGAAAAACTTGTTGTTGTGTGCGCTTCTTCTTTCCAGTCACTTCTTGTTTCTGTTTGTAACTCCTTGCCCAATTTCTTCTGTTTTCAACAATTTAATCTTCCTTCGTAAAGCCCAGTCTCGACTTCACCTTGAGAGATGCGTAGGCTTGTAGTGAGGGTTTTATGTACTTTATTTTCTTTGCCCTTCCTTGTGAAACAGCCAGCCGTGAGTGGTTAAAAAAAAGTTTAACTATGTATAATTGAGGTTAACAATTTATGGTGCTGTCTACCAGTTTGTGCAAGAAATTGAAAAACTACGTTGTAACCCAGCGACTGCCATACCACTTTTGTATAATTTGATAACCACGTTTTGAAAAGTTGCAGGCTACCACTTAAGATAGTTTCTTCCATTATAATGAAGATATACCTATTCCGGGAGGGAAAGGACGAATGCGTGCATTTTGGATTGAATATGTCTTTGAGACAGCAATGGCGCATTCCTATTTGATCATACTTTAGAAAGTGAACCTTGGTATCAAAATTATTTTTATGGGATTTGGATTGGATAACTCTCTCTCTCTTCTCCTCTCTCCTCCTCCCTCTCTCTCTCTCATCTTCTCTTCTCTTCTCTCTCTCTCTCTTCTTCTCTCTTCTCTCTCCTCTCTCTCTCTCTCTCTCTCTCTCTCCCTCCTCTTCTTCTCTCTCCTCTCCTCTCTCTCTCTTTCAAATTTAATTTCAAAGAAAAAAAAATACAATCTTAAAATTAATTTCAAAAAAAACAATTAATTTAAAATAGATTGAATTTAAAAATATAATTAAAAATTTTTAAAAAAAAAAAAATAAAATAACTTTTATATTTTAAATTATTTGTTTTTTAATCATATAATTTTTATTTTTTTTTTATGTTAATATTATAAAATAGTATTTTAATTAAATTTTTTCAATATTGTAATTTTTTTATTGTACTGTATTATAAATTGGCACATCCGCAAAATTTAACTATGAGGCGAACTACTCTAGGTAATGCCTACCCTGGCCTTTGAGTTTTTGGACTCGCGACCTCAATTTGCTCTACCATTGTTGCCATGGTGTACTAAAAAATTTAAAACTTAGTATTATATATAATATATATATAATATAATATATAATATATATAATATAGTATATATATATATATATTATAATTATATAATATATATTATATATAACTATATATATATCTATATTATATAAAATATATATAATTATATAATATATATATATAAATATATATAATATATATATATATAATATATATATATATATTATATATATATAATATATAAATATTATATATTATATATATATATATATATATTTTATTATAATATATATATTAATATATATATATTATATATTATTAAATATATATATATTATATATATATATATATATAATATATATATATATATATATATATATATATATATTATATATATATATATATATATTATATATATTTATATATATACTATATATATTATTATATATTATATTATATATATATAATATATTATATTAGTATATAGTATACTATTATATATATATAATATATAATATATATATATATATATATTATATATATATATTAGTATATATGCTGTATATATAATTATATATATATATATATAATATATATATATATAATATATTATTATATATATATTATATATATATATATTATATATATAATATATATATAGTATATATATTATATATATATATATATTATATATATATTTATATATATAAATATAATATTTTTTATATTATATATATATAAAATATATAATATATAATATATAAATATTTTAATAATATATATATATATATATTATTAATAATATATATATTATTGAGTTGTACTTTTATGCATTGATACTAAACTATACCCTTGGCTCAAAGGGAAGCGAAGATTTTCAGTCGCGTGGCATAGGCCAGGAGTACGATCCCTGCGTCCGGATTCTAGGTAAGCAATTACCTAGAGAAAAATTTCCCTCCTTGAATAGGTATACCTTTGTGAGGTTATGAAATAAAAAAATATAATAATAAAAAACCCGCTCTAAATGCATTTCTTCTTTTTATTTCAGGTTTCACATATCATTCAGTGCTATTGGAACTTTAAGCTAAGTTTGGTTTTATTATTATTTTGATTCTTATGGAAAAGTTTTAACTTTTACTTTACGTAAATTTTGCGTTTATATTAAAAACCTAAAAGAAATTGAGAGTGAATAATTAATAAAAGGAAATGAGTGAGTTTTAATTTTTTAAACTCGAGTTGGTTTTTAAAAGTTTGTGATCTTTTTGAGCTATTCCAAATTTTTTTTTCTTTTAAATGATTTTGTTCCTCGGATAAAAAAATGGACCATGAGTCAAAATTTAGCATTTATAGAGCTAGTATCAAAAAAAATTTTACCTCAAAGACAATATTTTTATACGTCAAATTTCACACTTGAGTTCTTCACACTTATCGCATAGGAAGGCATGAAATGTTGCTAATTCTCAGTGATCTTTTATAGGAAAAATGAAATGTTTAAAAAGATCTTTCATAAATCTTATCAATTAAATTTGAATTTCATTAACTTCAATCAAAGAGAAGCCAATTGTTAATTAAATCCTAATAATGTATTTTAAGTAACTACCAATCATAGGACCATTAATATAATATCTCAACGCTCCGTTAAATAGAAGTTTAATGTTGTCATAAACTCTTATTTTCTTTTAAACAAATTTGAATATAGAAAAATATATCAAAAGAATTTCAAACGATGCCTCAAATTATCGAAGGTAAGCCTCTCTAGGATTTTTTTCATTTCTTTTCTGATCGTTGAAACTTTCAGTCAAACCTTCTTCAATGCTTTTGAGGAAAAAATATTTTTCATTCCATACTTAACTCCATCCTCGTATGGGATATTTTCATTGTACATATAATTAAGAATTATATGATAATGATTTTATGTTTATGAATTTATCTATTATTATAGTATATATATTAATTTATATATATTATATATAACTATATATATACTATATATATATATATTATATATATCAATGAAAAAAATAACCCTTAATATTGTGACCCGACGAAAATATGTGATTAATTAACTTACTTTAGTATAAACTAATTATGTTTATAAATTGCTTGAATAATACCATGAAATTTGTGCGCAGATGCATTAATTAATAAAGCATTAATATATGATGATGACAATACTGTATAAATAAAAAAAATTTCGTTAAAATTATGCCAAATTTAAAGTTTTTCTTAATTTAACTTTTTATGCATGCTTTTAAATTCCTCATCTTCATTCTCCATATTTAAGCTAGGACTTGGTTAAGATATATTTTTCCTTGAATAATCACAGAAACTTAGAAATCTATCTTAAGTCACCATATGAGGTATCAGAAATATTTTGAGTTACTTCTTGGAAGCCAAAAAAAAAGGGGTCGGAAGGAACATCAAAAAAAATTTTCTGTATAGCCCGCCGCAGGCCTGTTATGATAGGTTACGTTAGGCTAGGTTAAGTTAGGGTAAGTTAAGTTTTGTTGAATTCGGTCAGAGAAACTATGTTGAAAATAACCAGATTTTTTTTTTTTTTTTTTTTTTTTTTTTTTTTTTTATTATTTGTTTTTTTTTTTTTGTTTAGAAGTTTCAACTCATTTTCCTGTCGAAAATTTGTGCATAGGTCCGTTTAAAATGTTCAAATGTCTTTTATTTATGTTGAGGATTCCATACTGTCGCAATTGTGTAAAATTTCCAACCTTTAATGGAACCAAATTTTCATCAATTGAAATTAAAACTTCCTTTTACTACTACCTTTTTAATGCGTGCTTAATTTATCCCCTTTTCAGAGGGTAACACGGGGGGACTACAGGAAATCGAACTTTAAGGCCGGAAATCCCAAACAGCGCCACAACGTGTTCGCAGTCGAGTTTTAATTCTCGCCCTCAGGTATATAAAACTCCAACTGCTACGCGGAGAATTGAACCAGCGTCCTCTCGCATGAGAGTCGGCGAGTCAACCTCCTGCGTTACGAGGCGTTCCTTTTATATTGTTTGAATTGAAAAATGCGATGATTAATTAAATAGCTGCTCCGGCTGGTCATATTTGCGGCCTCTCCGGAGCAAGAGGTTTTAGACTTAAAATTTTGGCATCCTCTCTAAGATCAAATTTATAGCCGGAGATACAACACTACACTAAGCCAAACGAAATGGAACATCTCCTAAAATAGCAAACATGAAGGATGGGAGGTGGGGAAGGACTGAAATTTCACATCTAGCCTGAGCCTTTCGGACTTTAACGCCTCCTACAAGAACAAAAGGACCTAACCTAAAGTAAAGTAAATAAGAATCTTTTCTATAACTTGAGTGAGACTCACATCAGATTTCATTCTGACATTTTATTTATTTATTTATTTATTTATTTATTTATTTATTTATTTATTTATTTATTTATCATTACTAAATCGTTCTTTGCGTCTCCTCAAATTTAACAAAAATAAAAAAAAATTTAAAAAAAATTAATTTAAAAACATTTTCTTTCACAACTGTCAAAAAAAATTACAAGATTTTTTTTTCTCTTGATGAACAAAGCACAAAATATTTTTTTAATATATTCATGTATACATAAACTTGTTCACATATCCATACATGCAAATTTCCATACATACGAATACTCTCATATTCCCATACACGCATATACACACTAATGTACACTCGTACATAAATATACATAGAAACAGACATACATATAACCATAGAAATAATATTGTATGCTTTAGAGTTGGCATTAAAAATGCATTTGTTTTTATTTGAGGCTTTTATATATTAATAGAAATGACAAAGATTTCAGAATCGGGGAAATAAATACAGAGAATGTCAAGGGAGTCATAACTGTGCCAACTTTATATATATATATATATATATATATATATATATATATATATATATATATATATATAATATATATAATATTATATATATATATATATATATATATATCATATATATATAAATTATATATATATATATATATATATATATATATATATATATATTTATATATTTATATATATACGGG
The DNA here is from genome assembly GCA_015478945.1 of Trachelipus rathkii. Taxonomy (NCBI): domain Eukaryota; kingdom Metazoa; phylum Arthropoda; class Malacostraca; order Isopoda; family Trachelipodidae; genus Trachelipus; species Trachelipus rathkii. Next base: position 31,059 of record JABUQX010028714.1, on the reverse strand, counting down.
GGTTAGAGAGGGAAGTGTACTGTCACCATTGCTCTTTGCACATTACCTGGACAGCTGCCAATGTAGTACATAACGTAAGAGAGATAGAGAGCACACGCTGGTTTTTACTCGCGAGATTGATTGCAGGCAAGTTGATTAAAATAAGATACGGAATGACCTGAAATCAGAGAGAATGTTGTAAAGAGCTTTCGACATATCTTATAACAATGATGATTTACAAAAAAAAGAAAGCAGAGAGGAGAGAAAGATCCCTTGTAGAGCATTGCTTACGTAAGCCATACTGATGATCTGAGATACAATCAGAATATTTAATACACCTCCTAATCTTCCAATTAAGGATAGATTTGAAAACTTCTGAAAGATAGGTTTAGGTAAATAGGTTAATAATTGGAAGGGATCAAAGGAGTCACCCTTTTACGGTGCAGGATGAAAGAACGCATGCTTCCAACAAGGAAAGGTCGAGGTAGACTAAGGGATGAAACAGTTTACAAAGGCAGGATGCAAGTTCAGAAGTACAAGTTGCCTCATGAGGGACATACTCAGGACCATAATCCTTCTTAGTGTTAAGCTCACAGAGAGAGCAGAAATGACATCTGTAGAAGAAATTACAATATTAGGCATAAATGTTAGAAGTGGTGGAGGAGGAGGAATAGCTCCAAAGAAGTCAAAAGTGGAGCTAGATGCATGCAAATGTTTGAGAGAAGAGCTCGGCTTCAGCAGAAGAAAAGATGGCAGTTGTGCCATCAGGAGATACTAAGAAAGAGAGCAAAGTTAATGATGAGATTTTTTTCAAAAATGCCAGAAAGAGATTGAGGAAGAGGAACCAGAAAGATTAAATTTCTTTTGCAGAAAAGTTTTATGGTTTTTGAATGACTTGAGGATGATATAAAAGTATCACAACTTTCTAGAGTCTGAAGATGATGATAATTCCTGAAGGTAGAACCTCCGCAGCGCATAGGTCGAGAGCAAACAAAGTTAAACTAAGGTTTATTATAAATGTTAGTTGAAGAAAAAGAATAATGAAGCCTCAGTGGGAGAGAAAATTATCTTTGCTACGCA
>JABUQX010028714.1:0-25000 GCA_015478945.1 Trachelipus rathkii | reverse complement strand
ATCCAATGCCCCACTAAACTAATTTTACATAGAACAACATAATGATCGATAATCCCATTTCCTAAACTCCTCACTTGATTTAACATTCCAAACATACTCAACATTTCCATTCTATCACCAACCCACAAAATCAATCATACTTTTCACTTCGATCCATCTCTACCTTACACCAAACTCTAGTATACTTATGATATTCTTGTGTTTGAAAAAAAGATTACTACACACAACCTCCCTTCACAGAAATCAATCACCTCCCTACCATTCTCATTTCTCCCGACACCCAAACCACCTTTTATACCATGCCTTTTTTGATTACCCCCCAAAACCATTCAGGTCCCCCAACACTAGCAATCTGAAGCTCCTACCTACCCCATCCAGAGCATCATTCAAATTATCCAAAAAATCGTACTCTCTATATACGTTTCCCTCAGATGGACATACGTCTATATAATGGATATATATATATATATATAAATATATATAATATATATATATAATAATATATAATATATAATATATAATATAATAATATATATATATATTAATATTCATATATATATATATAACAATACTTACTTCTGTCATCCGACTAAAATCAACTGATTTAACTGAAGATGTTCATCTGCCATTCACACTTGCTAATTGGAAGTATACTTTTGCAAAAAGGAACCATCCCCTATTTATATAATTATTAATATATAATTTCGTACAATTTTTATCAATTTTTATTTATTTATTAATATATATATATACTATAATGAAATATATATATATAATATATATATATAATATATACCCTCCACATAGCGTTTGCGGAGAGTATAGTATCGGAGCATTGGATGAGAGCAAGTAATAGTACCCTTATAAATGGGCAGGGGTATAGGGAAAACTGTAGGAACGAGTGTTATAGCTGGTAATTTGATTGAAAGAGTGTCAAGTAACTGAGGGACTGAATGGTGCAGAACAACGTGTAGTAGAAGTGGTAAAGGATGTGTAGATTAAATATTCGCATTGAAATGAGAGAAGAAGAATAAATTGTATATAGGTTTTAAGGACTTGCAACAGGTGTATGATAGGATTAATAGGGAAGCTTGTGGCCCTGTGATATATGGTGTTGGTGTAGGCTTCTGAATAGAATCAAAAGTATGTTTGTCAGTAGTGAAGCTTGTGTATGAATAAATGAAGTGAAGAGTGAATGGTATAATATTAATAGTGAAGTGAAGCAGGGATGTGTAATGTCTCCATGGATATTTAATTTGTATGTGGATGGAGTGTTGAAAGAATTAGGGGTAGAAGGGGGTGTTAGCTGGTGGAAAATAGAAGAGAATGTAGGGTGCCTTGCTTATTGTATGCTTTTGTTTGGTGAATCTGAAGAAAGAGTGAGAGGAATGGTAGAGGGGTTTGGTAGGGTGTAAAAGGAGTTTGAAATTAAATGTAGATAAAAGCATGGTGATGGTAGTGGATGAGGAGAGTGCATTGTGCAATCATGTTGAATAGTGAGCAATTGTAACAACAGTCAGAGTTTAAATATTTAGGTTATAAGTTGGATGATAAGGAAACGGATGAGGCAGGGTGTAGTAGGAATGTTGTGAATGGTAGGAAGGTGGCTGGTACAATTAAATTCTTGGTGAATGTAAATTGATTAAGTCTTGAGTGTGTTAGGGTTCTGCCTGAGGGTATGTTGTTGCTGGTGTTAATGTATAGTAGTCAACCAATGCCTGAGATAAGAGGTATAGATCTAAAGTGCAATCTATTCAGATGGATAATCTTGAACAATTAATAAAATGAGGAATGAATGTGATAGGAAGTCGAGTGGAGTGAAAAATGAGAGAATAATCTAGTGTATTGAGATGGATTGGCCATATGTAAAGGATGGATGATAGTCAGCTGGTTAAGCGGATAATGGTGAGTGTGCTGGAAATCCACCAATTGGGAAAACAAAGAAAAAGTGGGTGGAGTCAGTAAAGGAATGTCTGAAGGAAAGGAATGAGAGTTTGGCAGAGCAGCGAGCAAAAAGGTGCAAAATAGAGTAGAATTGCTGGGTCCCTATATGAGAGGAGTATGGTTGTGGGCCTGGCCCAGGAGATAAACCTCACATTGACGAGACACCAGTGAGGATCAATCACAGTCTTGTGAATCCATAGGGGGGATTTTTCTGACTGTGACAAGTTCTTACTTATGGGTATGGAGGGATGATAGGAAGGGGGGGGGTTCCTTTCACTTATGTCAGTGCTTTCTAACTAAAAAACTAGTATTTCGTGCAATTTTGCAACTCCACCCAGCAAATCTATTCTAGTGGAAGAGAAGGAGTGATATATATATATAGTATATAAATATTAATATATATATATATATATTACTATATATATATATATATAAATATATATATAATATAGTATATTGTTAGTATATATAATATTTAATTATATATATATATATATATAATATATTATAGATATATATATATATAATATATATACTATATATATAATATATATATATATATAATATATATATATATATATATATATATTATATATATATATAATACCGTATATATAATATATATAATAATATATATGTATATATATATATTATTAATATTTTTATAAAAATTATATTATAATATTTTAATTTTATAAAATATATATAATAAATATCATATATACTATAAAAATTATATATATTAAATGATATATAATATATTAAATATTATATATAAATAATATAGATATATATATATATATATATATATATTATATAGTATATTAATAGAATATAATTATATATATATAATAATCATATAGTATACTATATATATATATATATATATATAATATATATATATATATATATATATATATATAATATATATTATATATATATAATAATATATATATATATATATATAAGGTACAATGTGTTAATGTGTTAGTGTGAGAAGAATTGATTAAAATGAGGAATAAACGCATTAGGAGTTGTGTGGTGTGAAGAAATGCGAGCAAATGAGAGAAAATAAACGAGAGTACATTGAGATGGTTTGGTTATGCAGGGTTCACACTGAAATTTTGAATTTGATTTCCCTGACTTTCCCTAACCAAATCCGCAAATTTTCCCCTGACCAGCGTGTTCGTTATTTTTGCGTATAAAGTAATCTATTTAATCATTAATTGCAGCCTATTTACTCAGTTCATACCTTAAATTATTGAAAATTTACTTAGAAAACTGTTCATCATCATGGATGACAGTAAAAATATATTTTTTTTTAAAGTAATCAGCCTTACCTTTCCCATTAACCGTCAAAACGCACTGCCTTTTTTTATTTTTTCCAATAACAGGTTTTATTGATACAAAAAGAAAAGAAATTAAAAGTTTACATAAATTAGCCTAGGTGAATAACGTCCACTGTGATCACAAAAGTTCTAAATGGGGAGATTAGGTTAACCTTTTCTTCTCAAGGATCTGAATTTTTGATTTTATAGCGTCTTCTTCTGTCAAAGCTTTCAGTTTAACATCTTTCTTTGCTCTTCAAGTTGGTAGATCTTATTTTTATTTCTTTTTTCAAACCTTTTTATTCTCTTCTTCTTTTTTTCTGTTTTGATTCTTGAGATGTTTCATATCCCTATAGGCAGCTCTTACATGTCAACGTTTTTTTGAGTATCAGGAACTTAGGGAATACTTTGAGAATCTGGTATAGCATTGGAACTGTTCTTTGAAAAATCAGAATATGTTCTTCAGATTCTCCACAAAAATTGCTTAATTTATAGAAAAACCCTCCTTCCACTGTCACATTTCCATGCGAAAACATCATCCTAATTTAATAATTTGCCACAAATCCACATAACATTGCATTCCCAGGTACTATAGAAGAAAAAAACAATCAAGTCTCTTAAAAGGACATCACCATCCAAAAATATTTTGAATTTAATTTAATTTTATGAGCTTCACTGCAAATTAGAGTGTATGTGCTTTTGCTTCTTGTTAATAGTGAGTTAGTGCATGGATAATCACATATTACATTTCATCAGACCCATTTTAAAATTTGAAGCTACAACACTATCTTGAAACATTAATTTAAATGTTTCCCTTAAACGAGTTTAAAGACATTTATCTCCACCACCTTAGCATGCCCATAGTATTTCAATCTTGTAACATCAGCTTTATGCAAAAAAGATGAAACTGACTTGAGTAAACTGGTTTGTTGGTATTAATGGACACCAGGGTCATTTACAACGGGTTGAGATGATTAGAAGTTGAATGAATGCATGAATTTTCAGCTGCACACAGCTTTCACTCAATATTTTCACTCTTGAATGGTGAAACTTCGGCTTGCGGCCCAATGTTAGAATAGATCAAAGTTCTTTTTTTTACATATTTTTACAGTATGCCTGGAAACTATCAGGTCCGATTAGCCCAAACAACCTGAAAAACTGTGGCTTCAGTTTGACGTCCAACAACTCGTTAAAGTTAGTTTTTTGTTAAGTCATTTTATAAATAAAAAAAATATCTTCAACGGCACAAAAATCAAAAATCACTTGGTCAAACCTAAAAAAAAAACCATCTCAAAAAGTATAAATTCCCTAAAAGAAAAAGATATAAACCAGATTAAGCATAATCATACAGTCTAAAAACAATCCATATATCAATCACATCAAGCCGATAAGGAATTGAACTTGGGAAAACCTCTACGAACAGAATAAAGAGATTAGTATGAATATGAAACTGGACAGGAAATTGGTTCATAGGATTCACATGGGCGTATGAATGTCATTCCTCGCCACACTTCATTCACCTATCAACATTACCATTCTCTTATCCACAAGATTACAGTAAGGAAATGCATAGATCGAATCTATATAACGTGCTAAATGGAAGGAATTAGATGCTTAGAAACTTAAAAAGGCCTGACTTTTTGAATTTCCCTGACTTTTAGCATATCTTAAAACGTTTCCCTGACTTTCCCTGACCAATTTTTTTTTCCTGACTTTCCAGAAAGTGTGAACCCTGTTATGTGGAAGGGATGGATGATAGTCGGATAGTTAAGCGGATGTATAGTGGTGAGTGTGCTGGGAATTGATCAGCTGGGAGACCAAAGAAAAAGTGGATTGAGTCATTAAAGGAATGCCTGAAGGAGAGGAATGTGAGTTTGGCAGTGGCGAGAAGAAAGGTGCACATTACAGCAAATGTATGCTTCAAATAAAATATGGAAAAAAAAATCTTATATATTATACAGTGAGAATATGAAACTAACATGATTAGAAACAAGTCAGTTTTACATTTTAAAAAATTTTGAACAAATTAGTGTGCAAACCAATTATGTCAAAAAGTCAATATTAGCAAACTACAATCTACTCTATTAAACTGATGGTCTTCAGTTAAAGGATGATTCCGTTTTTATTTAATCTTCAAAATTTGGTTGTTACCTAATTTGATAATTATTTAAATACAAAAAATTCTCTGTGATTAAAATAAGAAAACTTGAAGAAGTTACTGTCTCATGAATAAATTGAATAAATATATTTAAGAAAGCAATCAGAATATGATTGCTACCCAATAAAACTGACCAGTTATAGATTTTTTTGTAATTTTGAGCAAAATGCATTTTAATACTAACTTAATACAAATAAACTTTATTATACAGTACATAGGTTAGCCTATCATTTGCCACTGTTATAATAGTTAATGATTTTGCATTTGCGACTGCTGAGATAAAACATGTAGCAAGTTCTCAAATGTAGTAAAACATAATTACATATGAAATTTAATATAAAGAAATGAAATTAAAGATATAAAAACATTTATTCCTTTAAAATAGGACAATTTAATTCCTTTTTCATTATTATCATACGAACAAACATGTACAAATTTAAAATTCTTTGTATAGACTACTCTGATCAGCTTCCACGCCTTTTCAGCTACCACTGTGCTTCTCACTTTATTCCATACAACAAAATGTTTAGAAGATCATCTAAGTTTACCCTAAGCTTGCTGGACTGCAATGAGTTGTCACAAAAACACAAGTAAAATTATTATCCTATCATTTTACATTTATAAAAGCTTCCGCCAACTGAAGAGATTCATGTTTTCAGTAATAGTCTTGCCAAATCTATGAACAGAGAAGAAGCTCGAGACTCTCAGCTATGAACTATATATAAGCAAATTCACGATTTAGTTAAAACTTTAACAGACACAACAGAAAATAATTATAAATTCAAGTCAAGTACACAATCATAAAGGTGATGTTTCTTGTAAGAATTCTTGTAAGATTCTCAAATGAAAAAAAAAATTAGAAGCATGTTTCCATTTCTAGCAAATACAGTAAATAAACAATTAACAATCACAACACGACCATGTCTCTGATTAGCAAACAACACAACCATGTTTCCAATTAGTATAGATATTAAAAATAATAGAAGGTGGTCTCACTTACCAAACTACTTGTCTCTTGGTTCCTAATTTCCTCATCTGGAGACATATCAACAACCTGATGAAATGGGAAATATACATATTTAGAAATCAGTTAAATACTCAAATCCTACTACACTCATAATTAATAATAATCACAATAAATAGGAAATTACCATTACTACGGTACTGTACTAGATTTCTAGATATATTGAAATTGTGGTTTTATACATATTGAAATTTGTATTGTAAAAGTATCTATATTATTAAAATAATTAAAATTGTAATTTTCCTCTCAGAATCAACTTTACGAATGGAATGGAATGTAGGTATATAAAATAAATACATCCCAGTCTATATATATATATATATATATATATATATATATAAATAATATAATATATATATATAATATATATTAATATATAATATAATAATATATATTATAATAACATAATATATATGTATATATATAATATATATATTATTATATATATATATATATATATATATATATAACTATAATATTATATAAAACGAGTAATATAATATATATATATATTATATATATAAAATATAATATATATATATATATATATATATATATATATATATATATATATATATATATATATATATATATCAAAAAATATGCTTAACACTCAAAAGTGGGTAAATATCTAAAATAGAATGTAAATATCACAAAACTGTACAGACATTACAGTTTGTTGCATAATATTTTAAGTGCATATTTGAGCACTCTACCCCCAGTTATGAGGAAGTAAGTGACAGATGATGATGATGATGAAAAACAGAAATAAAATAAACAAATAAACTATAAAAGAGAATAACTAAAATAAAAATATGAATATTCAATAAATGGTTAATTTTTAAATTATTATATTTATAATTACAATAAAAATAATAAAAAATATGATAACAAAATAGATAGGTTGAAAAAAGTTTGATAAAAATTATTTGAAGGTGATTAACAAAAATTCTTTTGTTAATTGCTAAAAGTTTATAATAGAAAACAAACTTCCTCAACAAATAGATAACCAATTTAAAATTTTTAAGATTTCTTTCTTGCTTTCTTTATCCTCCCTTCACTTCCCACAGATGGGAGCAGGGTGCGTAATATGCATGGCAATAGAATAGTTAAGCAGAAGAGCATGACGTAAGTCTAAAGAAAACCCTCCCCCACACCTTCCCTCATACCCTTAAGTGAGAGTCCATCACAGTCAAGATCTAAGATTTAAAATATATATATATATATGGTTTATTATTTGGTAAAAATAAAAGGAAAATTATTCTGTAGGGTGTGAGTGGGGGGCACCTCAGAAGGAGGTGATCAACTGTTTCATCCTCTGTTAGGCATCTGCGACAGAGTGGTGAGGTAACGTTGTTGTAGTGAGTTCTATGAGCCCTACCATAACATCTTGCAGTCAAAACTTATGTTTGTACTCCTGGAGATTTGGGTGATGCCAGGATCTCAATCTAGAGGGTGAGAATTTTAAATTCTTTTTCATAGGAACGTCTTAACTTGTGTTGCGATATTTCAAGAGGGGCAGGAGCTTATGAGGTGATTGTTGAGGTATTGCTGAGTAAAGTATGTGTGAATATGTTTTGAGTTTGAGAGAGATGTGTTGTTTGGAGGATGGGAGATGGCTCTAAAGAATTCCCAATAGAGTTCCAATCTCGAAAGTAATGTACAGGATTTTTAAAACAAATGCAGGCAACAGCTATTAAAACGTCATATGTGTAATGGGTGTGTTGTTTTGAGAGTTTTGGCATAAAATTGTGTTCCTATCATATCTGGGGAGGATATTTGTTTCCTTGTGTAGATTGCTGGATTGGGGTGGTTTTCATGACTACGCAAATGGGTAGGTTTTCGAGACCAGCCCTATCGAAATAGTTTGAAAAAGAGCAAATTACTTATTGTTATATTTTAATGTAAATTTGAAAATATCATGTCTTTGATAGGAAGATAAATAAACAACAACCAACAAAAAAAAACTCAAAATAAAAAAAACAAAAACTATCAACGAGGTTTTAAAAACTAAAGGATAGTAAGACTAGTGTAAAAAAATCAGCTATGAATTAACTGTAGTAGATTTTAGAAGATCAGTCTAAGTATATTAAATAGTGTAGGTCGAGTGAGAGTTGGTTATCAATATGCTAAGAAGGCTGTGTATTGGAGAATAGAGTGTCAAGTACAAAAGAACATTAATAATTTTCTGTTATGTCATAGATATCTATAATGGTTTAAAAAATGTACCAAGAGCTGTAAAGGAATGTGGGCTGTTCAATAAGAATTATAAACTGAGTATTAATGGGTGTTTTGATCTAGAAAGAACAGAATGATGAATCAAGGATAAGTTAAATTCACACATAAATTACTTTAATGGATAATGTAAGACAACATAAAAATCAAAAAATCCTTTATCGGTAAAATCAAATGGATTATCAAATAAACTAAAAAAATCCAAATGATCAATTACTCTGACAGAGGCTGACATTGTTGAAAGACACACCATGCTTCTATAATGATTTAGGTAAATCTGAGTATGATTTGAAGCTATGGGTACTGAGGGGCATGATATGGTTATGGTTATATCATCTGCATAGGTTATAAGTTCTGAATTGGGAGGTTGGGGGGTAGGGATATCAGCTGTAAATAGGTTAAACAGGAATGGAAACAGAATAGTTCCCTGGGGGACCCTGTTTCTTAGTTTTACGGTTTTTGAGATTTGGTGTTTGCTGGAGACTTGGGCAGTGTGTCCAGATATGAAATTAGCCATTTTTTGTAATTGTTAGGAAAGGGGTGAGTTTAGGGATTTTTTGAATGAGTTTGTGTCTAGGTATGTGTGAAGTAGTTACATAACTGTTATAAGCCAGAGTATTGTTCTATGGAATGGTGTTTTCTTTAATGCATAACAATAAATTCTAAAATAATCTCCTCAGTTGTTGACATGTAATCATCTATTTTAAATAAACAGTAAACACATGCTTAAAAGAAAATTAATAAAATCTACATACCTGATAAGCATTATTGTTTTGTGTAATACACTGATGCCTCCAAGACTTACAAAATAAAAACCCAAACAAATATAATGTAAACATAGATGTTTTTAATGTAAATTCATTACAGAAACCCAAACAAAGCTGGGAATCCCATATGTTCCTGTATGTTCAGTCACAAATTACCTTGTTGTGGTGGTACATTTAAAAATTGTGAGACATCCTGATGTCGCAATGATTCATTGTGTACATCAGGATGACATCATGATCTTTGGCTAATCTATATAAATATTCGATGTATATACAACTCTAGATACTTCCACTAGAGGTTATATTTTTCTAACACTTATACACACATCACTAAGCACAACACAATGACCCGTATAAGCACTGTACATCTCCATAAACACTTACATAACATAGACACTTACACTCCCACACCCAACACAGATACACTTAACTCATATTTTATCCTCAACTTTACCCCAACTATGCCTCAAACGTATGGCCCCAGCATAAATGTCTCAGCATTATGCTCAACTTGAATTTCATCTTGATACTCATCTTTATGACCTCATCTATACATCTATAACTGAATGATTCATCTTTATGACTCCATCTTTGTCTACCTAATCAAAGTCTACCCCAACAGGCTCAGCGTGACCGCTTCGCGCAAATGGAGAGCCAATCCCGCACCTCGCAGGTAGCCCCCGCCGCCCCCCAGCGCCCGCACGCAATGATTTCCCGCGGCGCGCCACCCGCCGACCGGCCGCGACCCGACAGCCAAATAATTCCGTGGCAACCGCCGCCGAGATGCGCCGCAGACGTCAAATATTCCCGCTGATGTGAACGAATAAATACTAAAAGTCATTCATTTTTTATTCAACAAACATTTTCAAAGAATTCTTTTAAATATACTATGAGTCAATCAATATTCATATCTAAAACATTTTTATTAAAAACATTATTTTGTCGCGAACCTAAAGCTAACTCATACAAGCCTATTAATAACAATTATATTATTAACTTATTTTTATAAATACTTATAATACTTTTTAATTTATTAATTTTTTAAATGATGAAAGAAGGAAAAAAAACCAGGATTCTCCCTTAACATTTATTTTACACAATTACGAAATTTTAATTAAAAACAAATATTTCTACAGTATAACAGTAAAGCAGTAAAACAACTGCATACTAATCCCTTAGATTAGTATGCTTTCCTTTTACTGCTTTACTGCTTTAACTTTCTGCCTTACTGCTTTTTCTGCTTTACTCTTTAACTTTCTGCTTACGCTTAAACTTCTGCTTTATCTGCTTTAACTTCTGCACCTTACTGCATTAACTTGCTTTTACTTCCTTAACTCATTTACTGCTTTTAAAAACCAACCCTCAATGTTTACTGCTAACTCATATATTAATAAACCATACCTTAAACGAGTAAAACAGGAAAAACCACAATAGAAGTACCTAAACGGAATAGAGCTTTTGTTACTCTTTACTGCTTTAACTTCTTTACTCTTTAACCTCAGTTTTACTCTTTAAACCTTTCTGCTTACTGCTTAAACTTTCGGAATGCCTTATAACTTTGTTTTGGTTTTATTAAAAAATTTTAAAACTTTGTTTTATTTTTTTAAACTTTTATTTCAAATATCAGTACATATTTTGATTATTTTATTATTACATTGCTATTATATTTTTATTAGTCTATTATTTTATATTTTAATTTTATTATTATTATACTTAGTATTTACTTCATGCCTATTGTTCATTAATTTAAAACACACAGTCACTATGACACTTATACAACATTCACTATGACACACATTCCACTATGACACTATTCAACGATGACACTTATACACAACATTTACTATACACTAACAAACACATCACTATGACAGATTTATTCGACTATGACACTATAATACGATCGCATCACTATGACACCGTTACACACATTCATATGACACTTACATTTACCCATAGACATTACATTACACTACACTCACACACAATTTATACACACTACATTACACTATACAACTCACACACAAGAATTAAGTACACACGGCCATTTACTCTTGCACGCGACACACAATTTACTTACAGTCACATCACAATTACTACAGTCACACACAAGATTTACATCACTCACATAATTACTTACACCACACACAGATTTACTTACACTCACACACAATACTTACACTCACGCAGGAACTTACACCACACACAATTACTACACACACCATCTTACACAATATAGACATATAATTATAAGAAGCATTATGTTAAATATTTAAACACACATTTATAAATATTCAAAATAAACTTGATAAAATTCTTCACTATAATAATCAAAATCTTTAAACATGAAATAATTATGAACTTAAACTTTTTTATAAATTTAAAACAATTTCATTTTTACTAAAAATTATGAAATTTTATTTAAAAAACCATTATAATTTTTACTCCCTATAAACAATTAAATCTAAATCAGCAACTAGCCCTAGCACCCCTCCACAACAAGCATGCCATTTTTTCTATGAACTTAGCAGCTACATCAATCCTTTACCCATGTATAAGAGAAAAAAATAACAAAATGAATCTTCCCTGCTTTATCAATCATGTTATTAAAATCTTCTTCGATCGTACACAACTCTATTCTCTACCATTATATTATTCATCAGTAACTTCATAATCTCAAAGTTTCTTTACATTAATATAATGTTTCTATTATTATATTACATTATATATCGTATATATTTTCACAACCATCACAGAAACACAACAACCTCACTAGTTACAAACACAAAACTCTACCTGATGCCTCTCTGTAAAATGTTTGAAATAACACCTAGGTCTAAAATAGATAATCCTTTTTACCCCGCATAGCCCAATTCCCGTCAAAAATGTATTTCAAACTGACCTTTTTCTGTAAAATGTGTGCAATAAACTACGTTAGCCTAAATTAGGTATAATAGGATTAAATCTTTGCATATCCCAGGCTGATTTCAATCCCTAATACCAGTTCAAAATAATTCCTAATAGACAAGAATCGATATCATATATATAAAAATATAGTTCAAACACAAAACATCTACCTGACAAATGCTTTAAGCATGAAGAAGGAAATGTTACCTCTTGGGAGTGCCTATAATAGGTAATGCATAAGACTTGCAAAATATCGTTTTACCTCATCTAATTGCTTTTATCCCTTTTGTGTTTTAGTGGAATGTTAAAATCTTGGAATTTTCATAATACAGACTTACATTAAACTCCTTAAAATAATTTCTTAGTATTAAGAAATAAAAATAAGTATAATAAAAAAACTTTACTATATAATTAGAATTTTAATATACAAGTTTACCAATTAATTGAGGATAGGATAGATAATATATTTTTACATTGATTCTAGTTTCAAAAATTAAAAGTAACAATGCGTAATATAAGGGACTGATCATCAGTGCATTCTTCTGGATAGTCGTATTGAAGATTCTCATCTCCCTAACACAGTAATTTTATATATTTATATTTAAAATTCTCTAAATCTTTGCAAATAGGCCATCATTTATATCATTATCCATGATATAGTTTCGTTCTCATAAACCTCATTAACACATACGTAAATTTTCCCACTCAATATCAATAGGTTGAATAATTTACAATTCGGTTACACGTGCATAAAATACTTCCTTGCCTATTGTTTCTAAAGTAGATAAATGAATCGCTACGCTTATAGAACTTAGGAAGCTCATGCTGTGCGTTAGAAATCAATCGATTCAGGTTTTCTTAAAGCTATTCGTATATACTACATTAGTATATGAATTACCCGTGTTAACGTAATTAGATAACATAAATGGTCTTCTTACTGTCATAACATTCGCTTAACTACCCCTACTAACATATTTGTTCATCTGGAGCACGCACTAAATTGGCTAGAATCCAACATGATGTAATCGTTCAAAATTAGTGTTTCATTATCCCTCCCAATAATCTAATCTTCCAAAACTGATTAATTTTTGAGTTTATAAAAATGAATAGTTAAGTAAGTTGCTCTGTATCGCTGGTTTTCTTTCGCACAGGAATAATAACCTTTTCGTCCAGTTAAATCTGAGTGGTTTAAATATTTCTGTAAAACCACTCCCATGTTTGAACATAACGAAGTAAATATTCACCTGGACTCACGAGAAAATACGCTCTGTATAATACAGGGTATTGTGGTACACAGTTTGGAGAAAAATTTCAAATCCATTGGTCGAGCATAGACTAATCTAATTTCCTGATCTTGATTTTCACAATTAATTAATCTTTTTTGTATTCGGTTATACATTTAATGTTCATGAATACGACTTAGGAAAAATAGACATTTATTACAAACCAATGAAAACGGTGCACCGCTAAGCACCCAAAAACAGTATATATTAAAATGGAGTTGGACGGGTATAGACCACATCCTCCAAATATAATTTCATTCCAATCAAAAAGGTTTCAGATATGAAAAAAACATTTGTTACATATCGTAAAACCAAAAAAAAAAGCAAACAAAATTCTCGACAGACCAATCACAACATCATTAAGAGATAAGATACTTCCGGCCATCTCACAAGAAAGAAACATTCCTTCTGCCTGCTTAAACATCTTACCCGATCCCAGCATGTCTTCGTTAAAAATAATATTGATAAAAATAATAATACACGATTCTCCGATTACTGTCGTATACTGAAGTTACCTCTACACTAGTATTAGGATTAATCAAGCCTGGATACCACAAAAAAGTTTAAATCCTAAATTATACCTAAATTATGCCTAACGTAGTAAAGTCTGTATTGCAGCCACATTTACAGAAAAAAAGTTCAGTTTGAAATATAATTACTCCGGGAATTAGCCCTAAACGCCCCGGGGTGACAAAGACAAAAAGCATTATCCAAATTTACGACCAAGTAGTTATTTCAACACATTTACAGAAAGAGAGAGGTCCATTTCGTATCGAAGGCTATGGAAATGTGTTTTCTCGTTATGGATTGTCAATGTACATAATAAAATAATAATAATAATCAATAAAGAAAAATAGGCACAATATTTAAAGATTTAAGATACTTTATTTCAAGTCGATGCTATAATGATGTCAATTAAATAATGTTATGTTTAAAAAAATAAAACTTTAAAAGATTTAAAAAAATACATAATGTTAGCAGAAAGAACTTTTGCTTATTTTTACTTAATACATGGGAAAAATGATGTAAACTTTGTAATCAATGTTAGAACAAAAACAGCAAGCTTGTGTAGAGTCGTCCGTCTAGGGCTAGCCTGCTGATTACTCATTTAAATTGACTTTAAGACTAAAATATAGTTTTTAACTAAATCAAAAAATTTTTAAGTAAAAGTTATTTTTTTAAACTTGAGTATTATAAAATTTTTAATTACAAATATTAACATTAATAATAAATCTGGTTCAAAGATAATGGCATTTATTTAAAATAGATTTAAAAAAAATTGAAATATTTTTTAGCTTTTAATGAAATCATTATCAGATGTTTGAATTAAAAACATAAAAATTTTACTCTAAGAAAAATTTGGTTCATGTTCTGCAATGAATCTGTGTGAGGTAATAAATCTGCTTATGAACTGTAAATAACTGTGTGGTGATGTTAAATAAAATCTGGTGTCGTATGGGAAAGTAAATATCTATAATGAGGTTAAGTAAAATCCGTGTGACGTAAGTAATCTGTGTATGAACTGTAAGTAAATCTGTAGGTAAAGTAAATCAGCTGTTAACTAAATCGTTCTTGTCCGTGAGTAATGTAAAATGTAAGGTGCTGTAACTAAACTAACATGATTAGTTTTAAAGGGTAAATAAGTCTGATGGGTAAATGAAAGTTCCATATGAATGTGCTGTATAAGTTTTCTAGTAATGCGGTATTAAGTTCAATGAATAAGTCATAGTAAGGGTGTAAAGTTCATACTGATGTGTGTATAAGTTCATAGAAATAAGTGTCATAGTGAATGTGTGTCATAGTGAATGTGGTAAAGTGTCATAGAATTCCTAAATAATAATAACAATAGGGCTGAAGTAAAACTAAAACTAAGAAATAATAAAAAAAATAAAATAATAAAAATAATAAAATTAAAAAAAATAATAAATAAATAATAATTAAAAATTAATAAAAAAATAATTATTAAAAAATATAAAAAGTATATAAAAATATTAAAACAAAATAAAAAACATAATTAAAAATATATGATGTAAAATTGGGGGCAGAAAATAAAACAGTTAAACCCACCCAAGTACATCAAAGTTAAATTCAGAAAGTAAAGCAGTAAAACATGGAGTTTAAAGCGAGTAAAGCAGAAAGATTTTTTTAAAGCAGGTAAAGCCAGTAAAACAAGCCATACTAATCCCGTTAAGTAACACCTCCTATGTTTTTTACTGCTTTAACTGCTTAAGGTATGAATGTTAAAATAATGAGTTAAGCAAGTATAGAAATTTGGTGCAAGCAGTGAAATCAGTGAGAAATGTAGTGTAAGCAGAGCGAATCTTTCAGTAAATGAAGAAATCAGTAAAAGCATAAATATATGAGTTAAAGCCATAAAGCAGAAAGTAAAGCCAGTAAAGCTAAAATTAAAAGAGTAAAGCAGAGAAAGCTTAGAACCAGTTTAAAGCAGGTTAAAATCCAAAGCATTACTAATCCCCTTAAGGTGTTAGTAATTAGTATGCTTTTGTTTTACGCTTTACTGCTTAAGTGGAAAGTATAATTTTTTAATAAAATTTACGTGTATGTACTTAATTCTACATTAATAATAACACTATCTGGATTTTTCTCTTACAACCATTTTTTAAAAATTTATAAATAAAAATATAAGTAAAAAAATTAAGTTTTAAAAATAATTAAAATATATTATAACATAATATCGTAAGATTACACTTTAGTTCTCAAATGTTTTAATAAAATGTTTAATATAAATAAATCACTGATTTTATTTTTGTATCTTTATTGTGAAAGTAATAAAATAAAAATGATTTGCTTACATATATATTTTTTCTTCACGCGGAGAGAATTTGCGTCTGCGACGCACCGCCGGTTACCAAAATATTGCGCCTCGGCTCGCCGCGAGCGGTACCAAATATCAATATCGGCCCGCGGCGCACCCGGGCAGGACCCGGTCGCACCTTGGGCATGACCAGCATCACCCGAGCTCACGCAGCCCCTGGGGTAGCTATTGTATCCTAGAATGTAAGGGAACCAAAAAATGAAATCATTCAAAAAGAATCATCCCAATAAGATCTATCAAAGGATGCTCATCAAAGATGAGTCATCATAGATGAACCTTCAAAGTTGAGCATCAATGCTGAGGCATTTATGCTGGGCATCAAAGTTGGATGCATCACAAGTTGGGCATCAAAGTTGAGCCAACAAAATATCGAGTGTAAGTGGTATCTGGGTTGGGGTGAGTTAAGTGCTATGTTTTTTAAGTAAGTCATGGCGAAGGTAAGCCTTATAAGGCATAGTTGTATTTAATCATATAATTGTGGGCTATAATGTAGAAAAATACTAACTCATCAGTAGGAAGTATCTAGGCACTTAATATACACCCAACGAATCCTCATACCCTATTTATAACCTAGGGAGACACCCAGATAGGTCTACCTAAGCAAGCCTTAGGGAAAAGCTTTCTGAAAAAAAACAGTGCACTCAGTTGCACTATCACTCACTTCACTATGTGCACTCACTTCACTCATTGCCACTCATGCACTCTGCACTTCATTGCACTCAAAGCACTCACTTGCACTCACCTGCCACTCACCTGGCACTCACCTGGAACTCATAGACCACTAATAGAACATCCCTAGGTACTCTTACGTGATTAAACATTCAAGCCATTCAAATCTGTTAGCGTGCGGTCAAAATTGACCCATGGTATATGCCAAGGTCAAGGCAGAAATATCTATGGTCTCAAACCAATTTAAGACATCAAAAAAGGGCAAAGCCCTATAAAGGAAACCAAAAAAAATAGCATTTGGCCCAAAATTGACCCATAATACCAAATATTAGCGTTTACCTGAGTATAAGTGATAAATTTGTCTTATGGTAAATGTTAAGTTCATATGAAGTGTGCTATAAGGGCATATGAATTCTGTATAATTAAGGGTGTGAGTGTTTACATGTCCATGTGTGTTTTGTTGGTGTGGTGGTTGTCTGTGTTGTTTTGTATAGTGCCGCACAGCCCGTCACGTCTTTTAGTTCAAAGTTTGTAAGTCCAACACTTCAAGGAGCAACAAATATGACGGGTGAGGCCACGATGGGCCAGAAAATGTTTGTCAAAAATGACCCATTGGGATCTGTTCAATTAAGCGAAATTATCATGGGTCAAACAAGAAGACAATCAAAAATAGGTGGGCCAAATCCCCATAAATGAAGGATCAAAAATTGCCATTGCAAAAATTAACCCCCAGTCGAAAAAAGTTATGGGGGCATAAATAATAGCGGGGCAATACGTACAACGTTGCTTACCACGTTTGGCGCACCCTTTCTTCGAAAGTGCTAAAAATTAATTTTATAAAAAATTATCCAAAAAATTATTTCTAAAAAATATTTCTAAAAAATTATTATCTAAAAAATTATCTAAAAAATAATTCTCAAAAAATTAGTTCTAAAAAATTATCTCAAAAAATTATGTTCTAAAAAATTTATTATTCAAAAAAATTAGTCTCAAAAAAAGACCTGGCCAAAAATACCCAGAAATCAAAGCGTTGTCAAAAAAAAGGTAAGCCAAAATCCAAGCCAAAAAATGTAATTCAGTAAAAATTTATAAAATAAAGTCAAGCCAAAAATTCAAGCCCAAAAAAGGCAACAGCTAAATGCTCAAAAAAGCCTCATGTAGTTCCTGGGATCTTGTCAAAATGACAAACACTCAATGGATGATCCCTACACTAATATAATATATATAATATATATAATATAATATAGTATTATAATATATATATATAATAGACTATATATATAATAATATTATATATATATATATATATTTTTTATATTTAAATATATAATATGAATAATTTGTATAAATAAATAATATATAAATAGATATTACTAAATATATATATTTTATATAAACCGTAATATATATATAATAATATAATAATAATAATATAAATAATATATAATATAATATATATATATAATATATATAATAATAATATATAATATATACCTTATATTTAATATATATAATATATATATAATATAAATACTATATAAATATTATATATATATATATATATAAATATATATATCGATATAAATATATAATATATAATATATATAATATATATATAATATATATATATATATAATATATATTATAATAAAATAATATATATATATATAAATATAATATACATAATAAACATATATATATAATACGGTATATATATATATATATATATAATATATATATATAATAATATAAAATAATATAATATATATATATAATAATATATAAATATATATATATATATATATAATATATATTATATATTATATATATAATAATATATAATAATTTTATAATAATATATATATATATAAATATTATATATAATATAATATATATATATATAATAAAAATAATATATATTATATTATTATACCATAATAGATATATATAAATATTAATATATTATATATATATATAGTAAATATATATTATTATATATATATATATATATATATATATATATATAATATATATACTTATATATAAATAATATATATGATACGTATATATATATATATAAATATATATATATATATATATATATATATATATATATATAGATATATAATATATATATATTATAATAATATATATAAAATACAAGAAACAAAATTTTTAGATATTATATATTGTTATTGGAATAAAATTTTGAAATAATATGGTTTTATTTATTAAATTTTTTATAAGATTAAATTTTAAATTTTTATCACATATTTATTTAGGAAAATCGTACGAAATATTTCCGTTGCTCGGTTTTAAATTATTAAGATCGGAACCGGTCATGAGTCCCCGATTACTCACCGGGTCTGGGCTCCTATTTAAATATCAAATTGCGGGAAAATATTCGTGAAATGGGGTGGGAGAGGGATTAGAGTATGATTATAGGCACTGAAGGAGAGGCAGATTTAAAAGGGGGCATTATTATTAAAAAATGGGTAGTAACTAAACTACCCTCTACATTTTATATACTGGCTTAGTGGTTACTTATTTACTTTTATAGTATTATATTATATATATTATGTATATATATAATATATATATTATATATTGATATATATATATTATAATTATTATTTAATTTACAAAAAAAATTACAAGTTTAATCGGCAGAAAAAATAAATTCGCAGGAATCTTTATGCACATAATGAAATGAATAAAAAGCTTTACATGAAATTAATAAGCATGACCTTTGTTTTTTAATCTGTTTCTGCATATTTCTATAAAAGAATGGTTAATAGCAGGCAAAATGCTTCATTATTTCATTGCAAAATATTTATTAATCGATTTTAAAAAAAATGCAATGAAACCCAATAAACAAACATAAACCAGAACGAATTATAATGGTTGAGTAATTGTTTTAAAATAAGCAGGGTGAGACTTAGTTTCTGAAAGGAGTGCCGGCGTTATATAAATTATAATTAGAATATATAAATAGATAAGAGATAGAAGATTATAGAAGATACTTATATAGAGTATATGAGAGATGATATGATTAATATGATTATATAAATGCTTTGCCGATTTTATTGGAATGCCTTGTTGAAAATATGTAGGAGTGTGTCAAACATAAAACGTGGGTAGAGAAACAGAAAAATAGGGAGAGCATGGGAATGAGCGAAGCACATCAACATCAACAGTGAACTGTGGAAGTACAAGCTGAGATACGACCTTAATGTAAAGGGCTAGGCCAGACCTAAGGAGGCACAAAGAATAAGAACGTGAGAATAGAGAAAGATAGTAAAAGGAAATAGATAAAAATAAATAGAAATTAGAATAAAACAGAGAGGAGAGAAAGAGATAGAGAAAGAGATTAGTAAAGCAGAGTGCCCATTATGTAGGCAAACAATGATAGAAACAAACGAAGCAGCAAGTAAAGGCCAAGCACGACTATGGAGAAAAGATGCTGGACAGGCGCAATAGCGAACGAAGCGGCAGCGGGCAGAGAGGTAGCCAGGGCATTCAAGGGAATAAAGACAGAGGTGGGGAAAAGAAAAGGAAAAAAATGAGCCAATAACGAAGGGTGAGTAAGGAGCGGAAATAGAGTTGGAAAGAGCAAGCGAAGACAGGGGCCGGGAAAAGCAAAAGCAGCGGCCGAGAGGAAAAGCAGAGAGCACGGGGAGGAGAAGGAAAATGACGAATAGGAAAGGGAACAAAATCAAATGTTGTGTGAGCGGAGGGCACACCGAAGGGCGAAATAGGAACACCACAAAAAAATGCCACCAAATATGCGAAAGACAATTGGAGCAAAAGTCGAAAGAAAAAAAAGCGAGGAAACGGTGCGACAAAGGGAGTGATACGGCAAAGCAAATAAATGTGAAAGAAGTAATGTTCCAAACGGGCCGCGGACGTGAGAAAGTGCGAACGTGGTAAAAAACAGAAGGTTGAAAAAAAAGCGATATTCGGGGGGGTGTAGAGGCCCTCGGTGACCCCAGCAAGAAGAAAGCGAACAAGACACAAGGGAAGAAGAAGGGGAAGAAGCAGAGGGAAAGCCAACAGAACACAAGGTGGTGGGGAACAACCACAAGAATACCATCAGGAGTTCGGAACCCACTTAGGGAGGCCCGATGAGAGCGAAAAACGTCTGGTGTGAGAGGAATACCCGAATGGTGAGGCAAAAAAGGAGGTGGAGGGCAAGAAGAAGGGAATGACGGGTGGTGAGCAAAGAGCAAGGTGAACGAATGGGGGGTTAAAACGCAGGTGGCATGGCCCCGAAGAGTACGAGGGAAAAAGAAAACGAAAAAAAAAAGCCAAGCTGTGAGGGGAATAGGTGGCCCCAAAAAAAAAGGAGAAAGGGAAGTAAAACCAGGAAAGTATGGCCGGGCGCAGAAAGGAGAGGCAGCAGAAAGAAGATCACAGCCGGAAATAAAACAACCGGAGCGAAGGGAAAAACGAAGAGCCAAACAGCCCGGACAGACACAAAACAAGCAGAGAAATCCAAAGGGGGAGCGGGAGGCTGGGGAAAAGAAAAAAGAGAAGGAGAACGGCGCCAAAAACCAGAAAACCAGCGGAAGAGCCGGTAAAGGCAACGACAGCGCCAGGACCAGGGCCCACGAACACCCAGAGCATGTCGGAGGGAAAAGCAAAAAGGACCACCCCTCAGAGAACGGGGATAATAGATCATAGTACGAGAGAGGACGATTGTCGACGATGAAGAGATGTAGGATAATATGAAGAAGAGAAAAATAAAAAAGAATGAGAGAGAGATAATAAGATAGAAAGAGGAGATCAGGGGCAGCCCCAGTGGGTAAACAAAACGCCTGATCGGAGGGGGACAGGTAGAGTCCACACGATGTCACAGAAACACATGTCCAATGGGCCTTATATGCCGTATGAGAAAACGAGAGAGAAGCAGTGATCGTGGATCATCCGCTATCCACTTCAGTGGGGTGATACCTATATAACATGAGCGATTCTCAAGACGATACCGTGCAGTTGTGCTGCTCCGAGAACACGACGCATCTGGCAGAGATGCTCCGGTCGAATCCGCAATCAAGGAACTAACCCAAAGAAGGAAAAAAGGCCAAGGTACCAGCTAGGAAATGAGGTACTGTGGAGAGGGCGCCCACTACTTAACTGTATACAGAATAGAAATTAATATAAATAGAATAAGAAAAAAAGATAGTAGAGAATAAGAAATGATAGAAGATATATAATATATGATAAGAATAGATGATCAAGATGAGCGAGAAATATAAAAATATGAATAGAACTGATCATAAAAATAAATGAATATATACATAATATAGGGACGAAAAAATGTAATGAATAAAAGAATCTACACTAGTAAATGAAGAATTATAAAAGAGAGGTGTGAAGAAAAACGTGTATATGTGGAAGATTGTATGCGAGGTAAAACTAAAAGGAAACGAGGCACAGGTATACAGCGACGATGGGCCCGTTCCCCCGGTACTGTCCCGAACACCCGGAGCGAGAAAAATAAAAATGTAATAACTTGGATTATTAATAATATAATATAAAGAAATATAAAAAAAATAAAAAACCCTGTACAAAATCAATATATGTCATACAAAAAATGATGCAAAAAAGTGAGGTAATCAAAAAGTTGTGAGGTGGGCATGTGAAGTATGTGTGGCGACAGTATAGGGGAGTGAGCTACCACAAAGGTGTCAGCAAAAGTGGTGTCTCGTCAGCAGGGGGGCACGAAAAAGCGGGACGTGGTGCTCTCGAGCCGCGATTCATTAATGTGCTTAAGACTGCCCGTGCGCGATGGTATACACATTGGGAAACACGATCTGGCATAAAGAAAGATAAGGAGCATAGGAAAGCTAAAAAGCTAGAAGCCATAAGAGATAAAAAAAATGGAAAAGCAAAGATACGATAAACCGAATAGCGAGCTATTACCAAGTATATACACCATAGGAAAATATATCAAAAAGAAAAAAGATAAGATAGAAAAGAAAACGAGTAATAAGAAAATAGAAAAAATGTGCAAATAGATGATATAGAAAGAAAGGAAGTAAAATCTAAAGGAAGTTTAAGAAAGATATATTGTAAAGAAAGAAGTATATATAATATATAAAAAGTAAGATAATAGATAAATATATATGAGAAGAGAAAATAAAATATAAATAAAAATAGAGTGATTAAGGCTAAAACAACACCAAACCACCCGATCAAAACCTGAAAATCGACCAAGCCGAAACTAATCGAAAACCCACGAACCACACAGCCCCGCGACCTGTGCACAAGACCGCGAAAAAAGCGATAAGAAGATAAATTACAAGAAGAAAAAAGAGTAAGAAAAGTAGAAGAAGAAGAAAAAAAAGATAAAAATGAAGAAAAAATAAAAAGGAATATATAAGATAATAATATATAAAGGATATATAATAAATATTGAATAGTATATAGAAGAGATATACCTCTTATATAAATAAGATAGATAGACAACAAAAAACAAAAAACAAAATAAAAAATGAAAATATATTAAGAAATAAAAAGATAATCAAAAAGAAACACCAAATTTTTGAGAGAAGTCTTCCATATAATATAATAATAGAATATATAATGAAAGTATAAAATGTATTATAAGAAGTGTAGATAATAAATATAGTATATAGTATATATATAATAATATAGATATATATAAATATATATATAGATAGATATATAAATGAAACAAAAGTTATAAATATATATAATATATATACTAAAAATATAATAAGAATAATATATAAGTAACTCACTCAAATAATAAACCATATTAAAGGGATAATGTGTGAAAAAGTAATGTAAAATAAATAAATATTAAATAGGTTATTTTCTCTTTTATCGGGACTATCATAAATACCACCCTCCTATAAAAATTAAAGAAAATGAAAATGATAATAAAAGTAATAAAATTATTATTATAGTAAATCATGATAAGATAAATTAAATAAAATAGATAAAATATATTGAATATAAAATAAGAAAAAAAAAACAAACAGAAATAAAAATAATTATAAACCCAGGAAAAATAAAATATTCTATTATATAAAAAATAAGAAATAAATATAGTGAGTAATTGACAAAATAAATATAGATAAAGGTAACGGACTTAGAGGATAAGAAATAATAACCTCCAAATAATAGTGAGTGAGGGGTATAATATAGACTAACCCTCTAATATAAATAGTAATAATTATAATACCGTAAGATAATAATATTATATAATAAGATAAATAATGATAATAATATAATAAGATATAAGTATAGTAAGTATAATATTATATATATATATGTATATATATATAATAATATAAATATAGATAATATAATAAGATATAATAATATAATAGAGGTAATATATAATTAGATATAATAGATGTATATAGATAGATATATATATAATATAAGTATTATATAATATAGTAAGAGATAGAAGAGAGTAATAAAGACTAAGACTAATATTATATTAGGAGGATAGTATGAGATAAATTTGTAAGTAAATAACTGATGATTAAGATGAAGTATAATATAATTATATATATATAGATAATGGAGAGAAGATATAGGTTATAGATTATATATATAATCATAGAGATAGATGTTAAGAAAGATGAATCGGACTCGAAGGATTAGTATAAGTAACGAAGAAGAGCTACATAGAATAGGAGAAATAAGAAGATGATGAGAAGAAAAAATAGTAAAAAATTAATAATAAATGTATAAAATATGGAAAAAGGACACAACAAATCCAGACAAGGTTAGGCGTAAGACGATATATGTACCACCTGACTCCACCCTCACATAACTTCACCTGGACATCCTAAAAGCGATACTTGGTATA
>JABUQX010028713.1:0-20852 GCA_015478945.1 Trachelipus rathkii | reverse complement strand
GATATAGGAGAATTGTACAAAATATATCCTGGTGAAGTCGTTCAATATCTGTATCTGTATATAATTCAGGTGTTTGCGGCTTCCCGAACAGATGATTCTAGAAGAGTGCCTACCTTCTCTCAAAATTAAAAAGCGGACAAAATAGTCTGTAAGAGTCGCTTTTAGATTTAGGTTTTCTCCAATCTTCTTACTTTCCATGACCATACCCAGAAGTGTAGAATAATCAAATATACTCTCATTTTGCCAGTTCACTGCTAGCTCATATAAAAACATTACTATGTGTAGGGGGATGAGCAGTGGTTAGAGTTTATTGGCATGCTGGAACGATTGGACTGTTGAATAAAAGGTCGCTAGGAAGCGTATGGTTGAGGAGGTTTCAGAGCGTCTACCGTAAATTATTGGAACCTCAAGTGGATGGTGCAGCTTGAGGGTTGGAGGTTACAATAGGCCTCCATAGGAGCTATCCATAATATATCTCAAAATGGATATAATATTGCTGATAGTCATTATAAAGGTAAACATGGTGACAAAGTATCGAATATAGTAGGGTTAATAGGAATAGATGCTCTGCATCTTTTAAAACACATGAAAACAGTGAAATGTATTAGGGGCAGTGCCCTTGAAACGTGCCATGGGTACGTCCCATATGGGCCTGTTAAATCTTTTTTAACACCTACCCAGGAAGGAATAATCTTTGGAAAAGACCCTTCGTCAGGTAAACCTGTCAAACGATTTTGACATGAGGAAATAGTCCCCATGCCATCAAATATTAGAAAATCTGTCACAAACGTCCCTGAGTATATAATCAACTTAGTGATAGAACCTAAACCATCTTATTTTGACCCGCTCAGACACACTCACGCTGAGTCAGATTTAGACTTAGGTCTGGAGAGATCTTTACAAATTAGAATCTCTAGGCATTAATGAAGAGCGAGACCAAGGTTCTATAGACGAAGTTTTTATTAAAAAATTTCACGAAGGGATTGAGTTTCGTGACGGAAAATACCACGTAGAACTTCCGTGGTTTAAGAATATCCTGGAGCAGGTCCCGTCTAATCATCACATTGCCCTTGCAACAATGCAAAGAGTCAAGAAGAAGCTTACTGCTCAAGGATTAGTAGAAAGGTATAGGGACATATTCAGAGATTATAAAAAAGAAGGCATTATCGAGTCTGTGGAAGTAGAGCCAAAAGATTTCCACAAATTCATCTGGATTCCTCACAGACCAGTTATAAAACAGGCTCTACAGATCACGACAAAAATCAGACCTGTATTTAATTGTAGTTTGAAGATAGGAGACAGTCCGTCTTTGAACCAGGCTTCTTATCCAGGGGTGGACTTAATCGCCTCCCTTTTCAAATTATTAATCGCTTTCAGAACGAACAAATATATTGTCCTGTCTGACATATCGAAGGCTTTTCTTCAAATTCGACTTAAACTAGAAGAGGACCGAAATCGGTTTTGTTTTTTTTGGGAGGAAGATGGTAAGTTAATTACTTATCGCTACTCCACTATAATCTTTGGCTTAGCAGTCAGTCCCTACATATTAGGTGCTGTGATTCAGCATCATGCTAAGAAGTACCCAAACGATCTTTGTACCTCTCTCCTTCAAAATAATCTTTATGTTGACAATTTTATATATTCATCCTCTTCTGTTGAGGAACTGAAAGATATTTATCGAAAGGCCACTTTGCGCATGAGCGAAGGAGGTTTTAACTTGTGTTCATGGAACACAAATTGTCCTGAACTCAAAAGATTGTTTGAAGAGGAGGGTAAAATTGTTTCTCATCAGTGTGATGAGGAAAGGGTGTTGGGATATCTATACAACACAAGTCTGGACACTAAAATTGTTTCTCATCAGTGTGATGAGGAAAGGGTGTTGGGATATCTATACAACACAAGTCTGGACACTCTGAGCTTAAGTGACTTTGTTCTTGGAGAAGTCTCTACAAAAAGAGAACTTCTGTCCGAAATTTCAAAGATTTTTGACCCCCTTTCTTTATACCTTCCTGTTACCGTAAGAGGTCGTCTTCTTATGAAGAAAACCTGGGAGGTGGAAATGGGGTGGGATGACATAGTCTCTCCTGAGATGAGAGATCAATGGAAGAAGTTGAGTAATGATCTTCACTCTTTGAAAGGGATTTCTTTTAAAAGATCATCATTGGAAGTTAACGACTCCAATATAATTTATATATTCTGTGATGCAAGTTCTGTTGCGTACGGATTTGTTGTTTATGTTTCGTCCGAATCTGAAGGTCCTAAAATGCTATGGGCAAAGGGCAAAGTAGCACCCGCAAAAGGGAGAACTCTTCCCTGTTTGGAACTTTTATCAGTATTTCTGGCACTAAAATGTCTGCCTCAAGTCCTAAGTAGTTTATCTGGAGTTAAATTTAAAGAACTAAATATTTTTTCGTGATTCCAGATACCCTTCTGTGTTCAAAACAAAGGTATGAGACCAAACAAGTATTTGTAAAAAATCGCGTACAAAATATTCATACAATGAGTTCAGAACTTAAAGAAAAACATTCTTTGAGTCCAAACTTCCTGTACGTTAGAACTGAAGATAATCCTGCGGATCTTCTAACAAGAGGAATATCTTTTAAAGAATTTCAAAAGAACTTGTCCTTTTGGACAAATGGACCGAAATGGCTAGCCCTGAATAAAGTTTATTGGCCTTCAACTGAGATAGAAACAGCATCGCCTGTATATGTTGTTATTCAAGGAGATAAGGAACCCCAGTGCTTAGACACGTATCAAGATAGTTCTAATTTACACACTGTCTATCGAATAGTCACTCTGTTATTTCAATTTGGTACAGTGAACAGAGGTGTGTCTGATAATCATGATGTGAAAGCTCGTCTTTATTGTCTGAGGACAATGCAGAAAGAATCTTTTGCAAAAGAACTTAAATTTTTAGAAGAGGTGAAGAACAACTCATCCTTTTCTGGCCAAGTCCCGGATTTGGTCAATAATTTAGACTTGTTCTTAGACGAAAATAATCTCGTCAGGAGCAAAGGACGTCTGTCTAGATGTAATTATTATGAATATGATGTGATGAATCCCATTTTATTGGCAAAAAGCCATCATTTAACCAAGTTAATAATCAGAGATGCTCATTTAAGATGCAAGCATCTGGGCATCCAGGCTACCCTTACAAATATTCGTCTGCAAGGATTCTGGATCACATCTGCTCGTACCTCTATTAAAAACGTCTTGCAAGAATGTATAATCTGCAAGAAATTTAATAATTTTGCATACAAGTACCCGCGCTTCACTAATTTTTCAAAGGCCCAAGTAAATTTATTCAGACCGTTTAAACACGTAGGAATTGACTACACAAAGCATTGGTGGGTAAAAGTAAAGGGCTCTAGTCCTGCCCAGAAAATGTTTATCATAATCTACACTTGTTTGAATATTCGTGCGATTTATTTGGATCTTGTTGATGATATGTCATCTAAATCATTCATACAGTCATTCCAGAGATTTGTAAATCGTTTTGGAGTGCCTGATTGTGTATACAGCGATAACGCTCGTTCATTTAGTCAGGGTACAGATTTTATAGAAATTTTTCTAGTATCGGAAAATGGAAGTGAGTTTCTAAGGAGAAATCAAATTGTTCACAAACGTATTCCTTTATATAGTCCGTGGACTGGAAGCATGTGGGAACGTTTGATAAGAGTGGTCAAAGATTGTCTATTCAAGACAATCGGACGTTCTTCTTTAAATTATTTTGATTTTGTGACAATTTTGTCTGATATTGCTGATGCAATAAATTCGCGTCCCTTGACCTATACTTCAAGCCCAAATGATATTTTGCCACTCACTCCTAACGACTTCCTGAAACCGTTAGCAAAAACCGCTATGGCGCTACCGGGAGCTGGATCAGATAGTCAGTTCTGGGATTCTTCCGTGGCTCCGAGAGAGCTTATGAAATCTCTTAAATATTCATCTGAGAAATTTGAAGATTTCCGTACCCGATGGTACAACGAATATATGTTGAGTCTGAGAGAGATTGGTAGAGATCTCTATCAGACGAAATGGGTTAATTTAATCAAGAAAAATGATGTAGTCTTGATTAAGAGTCCAGTAAAGGAGCGTCCTTACTGGCAAATGGGGATAGTCGAGGATCTCATGTTCGGAGATGATAACAAAGTCAGATCTGTTCATGTCAGAACTCCAGGTGGAGCGATCAATTTATACCCTGTGAAGTATCTATATCCTTTAGAACTTTCTTTGACTCACAGTGGATCAACGTCAAATTCGAACGACGCCCCAGTCCTTCAAGCACCTTCTTCATCTATCGATAGACCTGGAGGAGTTAATCCCCCTTCTTCGTCTGTGATAGATGCTGCTGGACCTTCCACACCTGTGAATAGTCGACCTGTGCGGAGGGCGGCAGAAGCCGCTAGGAAACATTTCCTTGTTTATGATTCCTCCGAAGAATCTGAATAGATAATCGATATCTATAGTCAACCTATAGTCAATCTTTCTATTTGTAAATATGCTGGTATCTGCCCTAGAGAGGCCAGACGCCATCCCCCCCGGGGAAGATAATAAAATTATTACTATAGTCGCTAGAAATTCTGGCAACAAAAGGAGGTCAAATGTTCCTGGAGGTTAAAGGTAGCTTGACTTGGCGAGGTTGCCATAATTTTCATTATCAGTTTTGTTGTAGCTGCTGCTATGAAAGCAACCTTTAAAAATCGTTTTGTTAAAATACTTTGTTAAAAGTTTAAATAGTCCTAGATATTCACGGAGGTCTTGTGTTAGTCGTTAAGCATCGTTATATCGTAAAAGGTTATAATCGTTAACCCTATCGTTGTTATATATTCTAAATAGTGCAAACGACTAACACTCGTACGTAACTTTGTGAATATTCAGACTTAAAGTTGCAGTTGAGGAATAGTCCCTTATTTAATTTACTTTGACTTATTCCTCTTGCAATTATACCAAACTAAATAATCTTGGAGGCAAGAAACGGCTTTACAAAATAGTCGTTTCAAGCTGTGAGAAGACCACAATTTTTCTCAATCAGCTTTTCATACAACGTAACATCGAAATTAGGCAAATAATCGACTGCCTTAGCCTCCAGGAATAAAACCTCTAATTTAGCCTTTATTTGCATGTTTGCAATCATAATCATTTTCTCTTAGCTACTCAGTTGCAATACTACCCGGCAAAAATAAATAAATAATGAATATAATCACTAATTATATTCACGTCTAAAATAAAATACAAACGATCGTTGTGATCGTTTTAATATCAATATATAATATATATAATATATATTATATATAATATATATATATATATATATATAATATTATACTATATATATATATATATATATCTATATATATTTATATATATATATATCTTATAATTATATATATAGTAGATATATCTATATATATAGGAGTATATATATATATATATATATAATATTATAATATATATATATATATATATATATATTATAATATATTATATATTTATAATAATATATATATATATATATAATATATCACTATATATACAATTATAAAACAAAAAACAAGAAATAGATATATATATAATATATATATATATATATATATATATATATTCCCTTTCCATAATTTTATATTTCAACGTATTATCCTTTTTTTCTTAATTATTTCCTTTTTTTTTTATTATTCCATTTCTTATTAATTACTTTTTTCTGCATTTCCAATTTATTAACATATTTGTCTTTTCTTTTGTTCTGATTTCAAAATCAAATCTAAAAACGTTTTTCGCAGTTGGAAGTTTTAAAAGCGAGCTACAACTTGAATAAGCGCCGGCCACCTCGGAAAGAATTTGGAACAAATAATACACTTTAAATTTTGCTGCACAGAGTGGACGGAGGGAAAAGGGGAGGGGAGCAGAATAGTTGCTCTCTCTCTCTCTCTCTCTCTCTCTCTCTCTCTCTCTCTCTCTCTTCTCTCTCTCTCTCTCCCTCTCTTCATCTCTCTCTCTCATCTATCACATGATATAATATATATAATATATATATATATATATATATTATATATATATATATATATATATATATATATATATATATATATATATATATATATATATAGGTTGTGTGTGTGTGTGTGTATGTATGTGTTCGTGTGTGAATAAGGTGAACCTGAATTCTCTAAGAAACAATATATACCAGTATGCAATAGTGATGGTTCATTGAGCAACCTGGCTTTTTCTTTTTCAAATTTATTGGTTGCCATCATGGCTGATACTAGGCTCTACACTATAGAATAGAAGGAAGACTTATAGCAAGTGTATGGCGTGAAAGAAAGAGGACAAATTTAGAAGGAGTATGTGCATGGTTTGCACACAATTATAATATGCAAGATTCTAAGCGTGACACCGTTTAAACGTGAAAACATCAGATGGAGAGAGTGTAGGCATCATACATCAGATCTCCCATCAAATCAGCATAAAAGAGATCGTCTGAGATAGGCATACCACGGTCCAATGTCAGAAAAATTACTAAGCGATAATTAAGATTAAAATCATTCAATCTGCTATGTTGTGTGAGCGAGCTGTCTGATACTAAGATGGAGTTCCGTGAGACTTCTTGCAAATCTCTATTGCAAAGGTTTTCAACCGTGGAGGTGATGCAGACCGTCCCC
Source organism: Trachelipus rathkii (assembly GCA_015478945.1). Lineage (NCBI taxonomy): Eukaryota > Metazoa > Arthropoda > Malacostraca > Isopoda > Trachelipodidae > Trachelipus > Trachelipus rathkii. The sequence goes on along the minus strand of JABUQX010028713.1, from coordinate 14,193 downwards.
TTTTTTCACGGATGAGTCTGCCGTTCATCTTGTCTGTCGCAGTAGGAATGTTTATTTCTGGATTGATTAAAATTAACAATTTTAGGAAAAATGGATTGAACTCTCCAAACACACACACACACACACACACACACACACACACACACACACACACACACACACACACACACAAACACACACACACACAAACACACACACACACTTGATGATGTGGGTGGCGATATCAACAAATGATCTGATAGGTCCTATTCTTTTTAACTCAGATGTTGTTCATATTGCTTACCTGACCATGTTTCATGAACCTTTCATTCCACAACTGTTTAAAAGTGGAATTGGGAAGTCAATCATTCTTTAACAGAATTTTGGGAAAGATATAAAGGACGTGATTTCGACTTGGTTTATGACCTCAACGAAGTTCGGACTTAACGACGTGTAAAAATTCGTACAGAGGTGTGGTGAATGGCAAAACTTGCTAACTTCGCTGACAGGCAGTTAATGACTTTAATAATGATTAGCAACTCTTGAGGACAAAAGTAATTGCCTAAAAATGGAAATCGGAGGACCCTTTCAATTTACGCTCATGAAAGAAATTCTAGTTTGTCATTACTTTTATTTCAGAAATATTTACAACATAAAAACTTTTAACTTGTAAATAAATATTTTTTTGCATTCTTATAAAAAAAGTTTATCAGTAGTATTGATATAACTAAAATAGCAAACTGGAACAAATTCTAATAATATTCCACATGTTTCACAATTCAAAATATTTATATATTTTTATTAAGTAAATAAATATATTTATATAAATCAATATACTTATAAAATATCTTACAATTTTGAACAACCAAAAGAATATTTATATTCGTTTCTCCCTTGCCCAGTTTCAGTTCCCAATGCACTAATAACCCCGGAAGCCAAAAGTCCCATCCCTCAAACTTGCATATTGTTTTATAACTGAAATCAACTCCCTAGTTCCTCTTCCCCATCATTCAAATATCTTACAAAGGTATCCCCCCCCTATCTCTCTCATTCTTCAAAAGGATTTACGGGGAAAAAGACTGTGGATTTACCTCATCTCACCATCTCATAATCCCTGCTTCGCTTTTCCACTAATTTTATTATATATTGTCTTTGTTTTGTGTGAAGCTTTAAAAGTAAATATATTCAGCCTTTTCTTATAGTCATTTCTTTGTGTTGTGTAGAGAGAGATATATATTTTCTCTTTTACATATATATATATATATATATATATATATATATTAGAGTATAGGAAATATCAAGAGTAAATATCTATAGTTATATAGAGCTTATATAACTATATTAGTTTACTTATATATTCACCTACACATGTATAGCACGGCATAATTATACTATATGATATATATATAATGTATATATATAATACTTATATATATATATATAATATTATAGGTATATAGTAATGTAGGCTATTTAACTTAACAGGTATGCTCACTCGTGTTATAGCGATATACCCACACTAAGTATACAGTCGATAATAATATTACTACATAACTATTATATTATTATTAAATTAAACCGGTATAATACATTTAAGACAGGATGATAAGGATACCTAAAGTGATATATAATATATATATTATAGTATTATATATATCGTCATACTTAACACACACGACTACATAAAAAAAATGCCGAAATTAATTTCATTGATATTCACATTAGACCTGAAAATATTATACCACATTATTAATATATATACGCTATAATTATAATATTGACGTAACTAAATACGTCGTATAGTTATATATCTATATATATAATAATTATAGCCTATTATATACCTATTATAGCATTATAATATTCACTCCCTTATACGTATATATATATATATATGATATATTAATATATGCTATATGATATATATATATAATAATATAATATATATGTGATATATTATGATATTATTATATTATTTTGTTTTAAATATATTAATATAAAATATATATATATATATATTAAGATTATTATATATTTAATTAATATAATTATTATATATATAGTATATATCTATAAGTATATTATCTATTATATTACATATAAAAAAACATATAATATCTATATATATTCCTATATCACACACCACACTCTCATTCTTCTTTCTTTCTCATCTCTTCTCTTCTACACCATTTCTTGTGTGATTTGTATACATTTTCGGTATATTCTTCATTATATTTCGACTTGCATTCTCTTTTCATTATTTTATTGTCCAATATTTTATTGTACTTCTTATTTTATATTTTTATATTTTTAACAATTATACGTTTTTTTGGTAATTTATTATTTGAATTCACCTTTTGTTTTAATTCTCTCAATTAATCAGATTCCGAATCTCTCATTGGTCTTTATCAATCCTTACGGTCTTTTCTCTTTTTAAAATCAATATTCAAAAACTTGGTGAATTTGTAAAGTTTGAAGTGTTAATCTCCGACACCACAATGCCGGAAAGAGAAGAGAATAGATGTATGAAGCGATGAATGGCGTTCGCCAAACTCCGAAGAGAAATAAATAAAGTTGAGAAGACAAGAGTTTCACATTACATTTATTTGGCTTACACCAGAATGGACTGAATGAGACGACAAGCTTGAAGCAGTGTGCGAGAATTTATGATTCTCTCCCTCTTCTTTATATACATCTCTTTGCTCGTGTGTCTCACACCTTCGCCTCTTTCTCTTCTCCCACTCTACGTCTTACATATTCCATTAGACTTCCTACTCTGTCGACTCCCCCGTACCTCTCTCTTCTCGCCTACTTACTGCTTCCGCTCGTCCATCAACTGTGTAGTTATCCTTTGCCTAAGGTGTGGTAAAACATACCTTTTCCAAATCCCGTCATTCCATCCTATGTTATCGTCCTCATCTTTTTTCGCTCTATCCAATCACATCGCTTCTCAGCGATCATTCCTTTTTGATTCCCCAATCACTTTTCCCTTCCTCGGTTTCCCAGCCGGCGTTTCCGACCTACTCGTATAATTTACCTAATCCCCGTTTAGATCTCTTTATGCCAACAATCGAACATATGAGTGTTTCCTTATACATATCAACAATGTGAAGCCAAAGTATATCTCAACATCTTCATTGTTCACTATCTCCTCTTCCATTCTCGTCTTTACTCACCCCAAAAATCTTTCTATTCACTGTTTATTCTCATTTTCTATCACTTACTCTCTCAAACACTCTATACTCTCCCTAGCTGCTCCATACCTAACGTTGTCCTCACTCGGTCACACGTTATTTCATTTCATAGCACTCACTAGTTGGAGTGTACCGATAGATCTCGGACTACACCTCGAATCTTAAATATATGCGCTAACCCGGAAGACAAAGTGTATTGACAAAGACAGTAATTGCACAATTAATGTTTTTGCACCCTAACAGACCTCAAAGGGACACATTGATCCCTATTTTAACAATCCACATCCGGATTGTAGATGCCTCTTAAACAAGAAGCCTTCCGTTTTCACGTGTTTATGAACTAATTTTCTCGTTATTACGCACTGGAATTTTTTGTTGTTATGATCCTGCAATAACTTTTAAGTGTCGTGAGAGACCTCACTAATGTCTATTTTCTCGAGTTTCACGGCTCCGCTAATCGTGGTAGCACCTAATGAACGCTTTCCCAAGGAGGTTTTCACTCGCTATACATCAAGGCCTTTATATCACACACCTACAAAGGATTTATACGTTTTCATAATTCCTCTAAAATTTGGTCTTATCCTTATATCGACAATAGAATGATCTTACAATCATTAATATCTCGATGTCTTTAATCGATTAAAACTTCCCTCATAAATCGAAGCGTCATTACAATCGTCTTTTAGCACTGCTCAGCTCAATCCCTCTTTATTAGTTGTATCAGAAGTTTAAATGTTGAATCGCGTTTGACAAACTCCTATTACATCTCCTGGCAAAGACAATTTCCGCATCCTATATCTAATATTAACTATATTCGCATTCTTATTATTACTCCGCCCCACCTGCTAGTTCACTTAGCAAGTGACGCATATTACTTATCTGCGACTTTAACTTGCAGATAATCCACCAACAATATGAGTAAAGGTCGGTCCAGGAATCCCTGTAGAACACTACACTCTCAATTTAACTAACAGTGAAATCTACTCTTATCTTTTGCAACTTTTCGCCAACCGCTTCCTATTGTCTAAGTCACTTTTGAATCTACCCCATTCATGCAGCTTCCTTTCCCACCCCATATCCTCCCAAAACCAACCTGACAATAATATTGATTAATCCACACACTCACTAACTAACTATTAAATCATAGAATAGCATTTAGAGAATTAAACTATAAACATAAGTAGAAGTTTCAACATGCCCATCCTTATTATTCTCTTACATCACCTCCATTATATCTTATTTGAATCCTTATAATATTGTAGGTATCAAATCAGACTATATTCCAAAAGCAATTTAGTTCTATATAAGTCTATAATCATCAGAACTGTACCTTATATCAGACTTACTAAAACCCCAGCTTTTCATATATATGTATATCTTTTAAACACTAATAAAACTCAACGCTATAAATAAGCTCTATAAATTAAACTTACATATACATCATATAAATTATCAAAATCATTCTTAAATATAGAAAAACAAACAATTCCTTAACTATACATCTAATTTTAATACACTCAGTTGTCGTTTTGTTCGCCGCCATTTCTGCGTGAGATCGATGGCTTATCTGGACACACTGACTTCTCATGCCATAACTCCTGATCGAGAAAGTGACAGCTGGCCTGCTGGTTCCTTTGCCAGATTAGGAAACCTATCATTCACTTACTGAACAGTGTGTGTGAATAATTTTGCATTTAATGTATAAAACGAAGATTTAGAAGAGAGAATAAGAAATTCAATCATGGTAAGTATTTCTATAATCGAGAAGACGGATGAAAGTGAGAAATAGAGGAAATTGAAGAGGTCGAAGATAAGATAAGATGATATGTAATAATTAATAAGGATAGTTCCTACCAAATATTTAATAAATTAAATAAGATAATAGTGAATGGTTTGGAACCCCCCGGAGGGGGTTCCCCCAACTGAAATAAACAACGTAATGAATGATAAAAGCACCACCGGATGTATGTCATTATATTAAAATGAGTCAATACGTGGAATGGGTAGATTGAGGAATGGAGAATACAAGGTGTTGCTATAGAAATGTTGTATTGGAAACCCCCTGGAGAGATGTGGTCTCCAAGTAGAATAGTAAAAGATATGTAAATACACGAGTTTGGCACACTAGTTCGATGAAGCAAGCACGATCAGAGATGAGTTGATGGAGTAAAACGTATTGACAGGAAGAAGATCTAGAGTTCAGATATACGAGCGTGCCAGAGTGACATCGAGACCAGGGTGTCACGTGTTGAGTTAGTTAAACGATTTTAAAATTTCAAAAGATTTCAAAATCTCTTTTCTTTATATAATCTTCAACTAAAATATATTGTTTGCTATTTTTTTATAAGTTTAATTCTTTATGTTTTTTAATTGTGTTTTTGTTCTTTAAAGCATCTTTGTTTAATTTGCTGGTAAAGAATGTTTTAAACGTAAAAAATTTGCATTTTACATTACTTAAACAGCCACAGCAGAACATCAAGTAAATCAGTAAATCAAAACTGCCCTCCGCTGCCCTTCCATGATCTATTGATTTCATTGATCTCATTGATCATTCCAGGTCTTATTTGAATATGCACCTAGTCATATTTTTTAAGAAGTAAATTGTTATTGATTATCATGCAACATAGTAATACTAAGATAAATACAATGTAAGTATTTCGAGTAAGTCAAACTTTACCATCTAGGCAGCTACATCTGTAAGTTGAAGCTGCATATATATTTTATTATTATTTTAATTATACTAAAAATAGTGGGGTGATCTATTTGATCTATTTAATCTATTGATCTATTGATTCAAAGTCATATTTTTCTTTCGTATAACAGTAAAATCAATAATTAGACCTTTATTGTTATATTTTTGTTTGTTTCTTTAAACATTAATGTTTTTATCAGTTGTACTATTTATTTCTTTATTATGTTTAATTAAATTAACTATTGAAAAAATTTCTGTACTTAATATTTTTTACTAATAAAAAAAAAGCACTTGAAATAAATCAGTTAAATATCAGTTAATAGTAATCAGGAAATCAAGTAGAATTAGGTTAAATCAGTAATAAATCTAGTATAAAGCAAACCTACCTACAACTCTTATCCTTCCTCTACCCTTTCATTAATGATATCAATTAATTCTAGTCTATGAATCTATTGTATATCTAAGTTGATCTATTAGAGCAAGTCATATTTTTTATATAATGATAATTTTGTATTACATTATACTCGCTTATAAAGCTAGTAAATCAGTAAAATCAGTTATTAATTTCAATAGCTAGGCTCTGTTTGCTATCCAACGTTACCTGATACCTTTGCGCTAGTGTAATTGCTAACTGAATGTATACTTTATTTTGGAGTGCGTATTGATTCAAGTCATATTCTTTTATTAAAATTGGTAATTTTGTTATTGTAATTATTATTACAATTACAATATGTCAATAAATCATGTAATATGTATGATCAGTTTAATCATATGTGCCTATTCACATTTTGCCAACACTCTTTTCCTACCCTTCCATAATTCTAAATTGATCTATTGATCTATTCATCTATGGATTTGCATATTGCTTTTTATTTGGTGCAAATTAAATTGTGATGTTTTACATACCCTATAGAGCACGTAAACAGTTATAATCTATAATTAAAATTATTTTATTTCTACAATACTTTGTCCTATCTCCTACGCGCCACCTTTCATTATTTTATCCCTTCCTATATAGAATGCTATGAGCTTAATCATTAATTTGACTCTTTAACCTTAAATCATATTTTTGAATTCATAGTTATATCTATATCTTTTTATTAAATATAATTATTTATATGTTTTACATACCCTATATAAGTAAGTTAAATTTAAAAGTAAATTCGAGTTTAAATCAAACTTGTACTTTCACCTCACGCCTTCCTACTCATACTTCATAATATTAACTCTATATTAAGATCTATATTGATAAATCTATTAAGATATTCAGTGCATATTTTGATATTTAATAACATAACACAAATAACTAATTTATATAATATGATGTATGTTGTTTATTTTCTTGGTGAGAACATTTGTTGAGTTTACTAAATGATAACATCTTTTTTTTTTGAAATTGGTTATAATAGAGCTTAATTATAAATTGTGCATTTTTACAATTTACTATTAGAAATACAGTTAAATCGAGTAAATCAGCTTCATATGTGCCGAGTTAAAATTTTCAGTAATCAGTAAATTCAAACTGTCTTGCTCAAGGTTCGACCTCATTAACTTATCGCGATTCTGTCGATTAGATCTTATTTTGAGATGTACTAATCTTGATAATTGATCTGTAGTACGCTCTATTGGAGTCTAATGTGATTGTCAAGTCATATGTTGCATGTATAATCAATATTCAGAAGATAAATCATTTCTGTAGTTACATGATTGTTGTTGTAGAGAGTCACTGGTATGTTGAGTTGCGAGTATGTTTGCATGTTGATGTTGATGTTTTGTGTGTTGCTTGTCTTATGTTGTTCGTTTGTTAGTGTTTGTGGTGTGTTGATTGTTGGTTGTTTCAGAGAAAGTGATATCAGAACCGTTTCATATGGAAGTAGAATAAAGAAATGGTATAGCTATCGTTATATCTAGTCGATGGAGAGTCTCTAAAAAGTTAACGTGTTAAATTGTTGTAGCATAACATGTAAGTAATATGTAAATAACTTGAAGACATAAGAATATTGATATCTTAGTGCTAAATCCTCCTAACAACAGTAGTTTAGAATAGCAAGGATTTACTTGTAGGTATTTGTAATCAAGGTGGGTTAACTTAAAAGTGTAGAATTGTCAAGAGCTTACCAGAGAAGTCAACATACAATTTCAATGCTTGTTGAGCTTATAACACTCGTTCCGTGAGCCAATATGACAGATATCACTCTAGATTATCTATCTCGGATTATAGAGTATATGTATTGATTGTATTATTGATTATCTGATTATTTGATCTAAGAAAGTAATATTTTATATAATATTTAGTATATTATTGTGATATTATGTTAGTGGTAGGATCGGTTGCGGTGTGATGTGTAGTTTTGGAGATTGTGTGTGTGATATGTAGGTAATATTATACGTTGGTGGGTGGAGTTCCAAGTCTTTGAAGTGATGTGCTATGTTGTTTATTATATTAAGTATGTAATTCGCACATAGATCTAACCTGACATTACACCAAGAAACAGTTGTGTCTGGGAAATCACTTCATCCTAGGTCCAGCAATACGCAAAAACATTGCTAGTAGTTGCTCGTGCTTAATCCGGACACAGCTTTCACAATTACCCGTATAGATTCTTGTTTACGCCAAATAGGTGTATGAGCAACAGAGTAGATATTAGGTGTGAGAGAAATTGTATATTGCCGATGTCACTACAGCCATATTTGAAAGAGTCTTGTGGTATGAAGCTGAGCTCAATTGAATCTTAATATCTTTTGAATCAATGAGACAAGGGTAACTAGAGAAGTTTTATACCTTCTTCACCGTCTAGATAGTCTTTGTACAGGTCATTAGACAGTGTTGGAAAAATGATTATAGTATCGTTGTTGTCACTCTTGTGCTTTTGGACTTTAGATCTGTTTTTAATAGTCGTTAAGAGATGCAGTTAAGTTTTTATATAGGTGATTTACCTAACTGTCATTGTGAGTGAAAGTTACTCGTACTATGTCATTGTAGTCCATGATACATAGGTATATTGAAGGATGATGACTTTTAGTGTATTTGAAGATGTGATCTGTAAGAATGATTATTAAAGTGTGAGAGTTCACCGTTGATGTTGATTATGGATCTATTTTTGAGTTGATGGGGGAAGGATATGATGTTGTAGTTCTCATCTATGGGTCGCTGACTTCATTGAGCCGCTTGATGTGAGGGTCCTGTTCCGTGGTCATGGCCTTGGGTGTAATTTATTATACTGCGCATAGAATGACCGAAGTTCTAAGTATGATTATATAGGTGTGGTAGTGAGAACGAGTGACCGAGAGCTTTCCATCCTATTCGACTCGTTATTTATCCACTATCTAACATATCTATTCACGTACTACCCCACAGCGAGACGATTCAAACACACCCATCATCCACCACACGACAGCGAGCGACTACGACACAACGATATAGCGACAGCATAGATGCAACACACAACACACTATATCATACGCATATACTAGTACCACTGAACACTAATCAACGTACATAATACATCCTACTATCAATATCTACATAATAATTTTAAATTACTATTACCATTATTATTAACTACATGTGATAATCTATATAATTAATAGCTTCACTGCAATAATTCATTTATCGTAACAATACTTATATATTAACTAATAATAGTACTTCTATTTTTCTATGTAAATTACTAGTTCAAACTATAATAAGTGAGTTTTAATCATTCTTCTAAACGTTCGCTGGATAATAACATATATTTATAACATTTTGTTTCATCAAAATAAAAAAATCCTAATTATTAATTTATTGGTATAAATTTGTTCTTTAACGATGAAAATTATAGAACATAATCAATGTTAATGTTATAATTTTCTTTTACTTCTATTATTCGTTTTAACATTTAATATTTTATTATTTTGCTAATATAACAATCATTCTAATATTTTTAATTTTATTTATTTATTTTAGTTTTTATTACTATTTTTTATTTTTAATTTATTTAATATATATATAGTCTATTATTATTTTAATTAAAATACTCTTTTATTTTTATTTATTATTGTTATTTATTCTTATTTTATAAACATTTTGTTAATAGTGTTAAAATTTTTTTTCGATTATTTTAATTATGTATATATACATAAATTGAAAATTAATTGAATTTAGTTATCAAGTACTCGCTTTAAAGTGACAGTGATAAATTTACAGTATATATCTACATTATTGACTTCAGAGACCACCAACCCCACCTCACTCCTCCGACACTTCTCCATGATTCTAATTATTAAAATTCTAATTATTACTATATTGATCTATTTGTATTTAAGTACATTATCGTTTACATCAATTTGAGTAATAAATTTCATTAAATCAAATAATAAAATAATTTATACTTTTATTATCAACTTAATTGACAACATATAACAATAAATGTACTATTCCTACAATTAATAAAGTAATAAGCTAGCACATATCTAATGATCTAATGTATTAATGACCCTGTGAAGGCAACATCATTTACATTATATAACACGTAATATAAACACTAATCAATCAATTCATGATATACAATGTAAACACAAGTAATACTAGTATAACCTATCATCATGCAGTGGTACACAAAATATCGTAAACTGACCTGTTCCAACAGTGTTTCAAGCACATCTTTCCATTCTCAATCTCCCATATTCTAATGGTGTTGAGACTTTATTGACTATTGTATATCTATTTTTTGTATTGAGAGTGTTCCATGGTAATAATTTATAACATGATATACAGTTAATATGTGTTCACTAACCAGCTTGTCTGAATATCATAAACAGTAGTCCTTTAGAGCGAATAATATGGATAATATAGACTAGACAACAGTAAGCATTTATATAAATGGCTTGATACATAACTATTAAACCTGAACTTTCAGCAATATAGATAAGTACAAACGTGACAATACATGCTGTTGAGACTATTATTCACCGTTCTACGTAAATGGACTGAGATTACCAGTCCTTTCTTAATACTTTATAGAAGTGATCCCCAGCCCTTGGCATTGATGGTCCGTGGAGATATTAACTTGGTAGTACCGATATAGATGCTGTATAGCCTAGCTAACAACACATACAAGAAACTCAATGATCCCAACTTTATCTAACATACCAGGCAAACAGCTAAACATATATATCTAGAGCAAAATCCCTTAACAAATGTAAAGCAATTCTTTATCAAGAAGCATGAGCTGAACGAGTCGTGTGTACAAGACTAATGAGATTACATGGAAATTCAACATTACCTGTGCTGCTCTAAGAAGTGACAGATGCGTCTAGTCACGCATGATTTAACATTTTTATATGATATTATGACAGATAACTAACGACATTATTAGAGAAAATCTCGACCCATAGTGACGCGTGAAAGATATACTCAGCAAAAACGTGTCTAACCGGTATACCACGATTTCTTATCACAACATTTGTCAGAACACAGTAATATCTACGAAACTATTCATTTCCTATCGAAATCAGTATTTAATTTCAACATGTCATAGTTAAATATTTAACAAAACGTAACAGAAATTAAATATAGCCTAATATATATATATATATATAACCGACCAAAATATTATTATTATTACTATTATTATTATTATTATTATTATTATTATTATTATTATTATTATTATTATTATTATTATTATTATTATTATTATTATTATTATTCCACATAGTTCTCACAACACCAATAACGCATGCGACCACTTCGCTAGCAGGCTCACAACTAGAACAAAGGTCGGTAAAATGCTCTCTTGAGAGGGTGGATACAAAGAACGTGAGAAACAAGCCATTCAAAGGCGTGTGAAAAAAGATAATTAGCTTTGGAGGGGAATAAACAAAGAAAGGGTATCAATTACCTGAACATCTGTTGCTTTGTTCTGACAATGATATGAATTCGGTTACAACATCTGTTACATGAGGGGTAAAAATTGCGATGCGTATAAACATGTATGCAAACACACACACACACACACACACACACACACACAAATATATATATAATATATATATATATATATATACTATATATAGATAGTGATAATATATATATATATATATATATATATATAGTATATATTGTCGGAAGATAGTAAATATTGGACGGGCTTACAGCGCGCCGAGTGTGTCTTGCGCGTGTGTTAAGGACCATAAAATAAATAGAATAACTAGCTTTAACAAAATATAAATATTATGAAAGAAGAATAATAAAAACTTAAAAGAAAATAATAAGAAAACGAAATGTTTTATATTAAATATGTGAAAAGTGAATAAATAATCGGAAAAACATATAATCAAAGCGAACAATGTGAAGATTCATTATTATTAAACCAATATTTACTATCTCGACAGATATATATATAAACTATATAGATATATATATATATTATATAAATATTATATATATATATAATTTATATATAGTAATATATAAATATATATATATATTATATTAATATATAATATATGTGTGTGAATTGCGTGTGTGTGTGTGCTGTGTGTGTGTGTGTGTGTGGTTTGGCATAGCATGTTATATTACCGGCATGCGCAATTTTTTTACCCCTCATGAATCAGATGTTGTAGTAACCGAATTCATATTCATTGTCAGAATCAGAAGCAACAGAATGTCATGTTAATGATTACCCTTTCTTTGTTTATTCCCCTCCAAAGCTAACTTATATTTTTCACACCGCCTTAAGGCGTGTTCTCACGTTCTTTTGTACTCCACCCTCTCAGAGAGAGCATACTTTACCGACCACTTTGTTCTAGTTGTGAGCCCTGCTAGCGAAGTTGTCGCGATGCGATTAGGTCGTTGCTGAGAACTTATTGGCGATAATAATGAATAGATAAGAAATAATAATAAATTAGATAATAATAATATATAATAATAGATAATAATAATAATAGATAATAATAAAATGAATAATAATAATAATAATAATAGAATAGTAATAATAATAAATTTTTTGGTCCGGTGTATATATATACTGATATATATAGGCTTATTTATTTCTGTTACGTTTTGTTAAATATTACTTTGAACGAATGTGAAATCTTAAAACTCTACTTTGTTAGAAAAATGAAGAATTTCGTAAGATATTACTGTGTTAACTGACTTATGCTTGTGATCAGAAATCGGTGTTGAGGAATAATAGTAAAGTTTTTGCTGAGTCAATGTTTAGGCTTTTTCCGATGTAGAATTTTTCTGAAATGTCACGTTTATTATCAATAGGTTCAAAATAATGTAATGGATTAGACGACGTGTATATTTGATATGAGTTGCATTTTGACGAAGTTATTGTAAATTTTCGTTATGTCAAATGTTAGTAATCTTTGATAGATTGTCATTTTGTTAAGGGATTTTGTTTAGATAATACTGCCTTTAGCTGTCGCTTTCCGGTATGTAGAAAGAATTTGGCAGGATACATTTAGTTTGATGTGTTGGTAGGCTACTTCACCTGTGATAAGTCATGAACTTTGTGAATGTTAGCAGATTTTTCATACGTGAGGGTATGTTAGGTTTGTCGTCGTACATTATATTCTTAGTTTATTGTATGTTATGTTAGCTTTATTAATGTAAAAATTTGTGTTCGGTTCAAACTTGGTAGGTCTGTATGGATAATTAGACAAGGTTTATGATAAAATCTTTTGTTAAATATTACAAGTGTAAGTGTAAAACTTAACATTGATATGTTCGAGATTATGCTTGACATAAGTGTGAACAGGTTACGTTGTTGTTATGCTATAGGTTAGTTACTTTACTTTTGTTAAGTGTGGAACTTTGTAGTTACGTTTATTCGTGTTTAAGTTATGCTAGGTTTTGATTGTACATTATGTATTCTTAGTTATAATAGAAGAAATGAGAAAACTTATATTAAATGGGAAACTTAATTAAAATTATCAGTGTATCAAAATCAGTTTTTGTTCAATGATATGTTTCCCTCAAAAATGATACTCGAAATAAAAAAAAGTAATTTAATCAATTAGATCAATCAGGACTAACTTGCATCAATAGATCATGGAAGGTTAGGAGGTTGGGGTTGTGTTTATTAATGATTTACTGATTTCACTAGCTTTAGGTAATGTAGAAAAAAGCAAAAAAATTAAGTTATAAACATTAAAATAAGATAAATTTTATTTAAAACAAAATGTTTTAAACACGAGATAACAAAAATAAATAAAAGGTTAAAAAATATATGAATTATTCTAAATAAAAAAATTAAAAATAAAATAAAGAACTTAAAGTAAAGAATAAATAAAATAACTTTTTAGAAAATAAAAATGTAAAGATTAATAGAAAAG
>JABUQX010028712.1:60000-63199 GCA_015478945.1 Trachelipus rathkii | reverse complement strand
TCTAGAGCCGGTGAATTTATATTGAAGTTTAGATTCATTAATGGAATCAAATCGGAAACCACTAATTTCCAACAAAGTGAGTTTTAATGAGGCCGGTCAGAACTTACAGCCAGATTAATAGTTTATTTGAAGAAAAAAAATGTAAATAAATGAATATATATTATATTTCACAATAGTTGTTTCCTGCCACAATATATATATATAATATTATATATATATATATATATATTATATAATATATATATATATAGTATATATATATTATAATATATATATATATATATTATACTATATTATATATATATTAATATATATATATATAATATATATATATATATATACTATATATATAAATATATATATATAATATATTGATATATATATAATATATAATATATATTATTATATATTATATATATATATATATATATATATATATTATATATATATATATATATATATATATATATATATATATATAGAAACATAGCCAAAAAAAATTTCGGGGGATTTAAGAATATAATATATATATATATTATATATAATATATATATATATATATATATATATATATATATATATTATATATAATATTATATATATATATATATAATATATATATATATTATTATATATATATTGTAGGCAATCTCCGAAGACATGCATGTAACTAAAAAAAACTATAACATACACGAAAATAAATATCATTTTATCAATCAGGAGAAATTCTTAAAGAAATTAAAAAAATTAAAAAAAATAACGCTTTTTTAAAAAATTAAATTGTTAAAAATGTTGAAAAAAATTTACAGTTTTTTGATAAATCGAAGATGCGGCTACTCGACTGAGGACGGAAAGTTGCCAAATGTTGTTGAATTTTTTTTCTTTTTTCACTAAAGAATATTCCACGGGTAAACAAGAACGATGAATAGAGTCGGGGTTTCTCCGCCTACCGGGGGACGACGGGGGGGACTCTCCCCCCCTCTGTCCCTCCGTCGGCTCGAACCCCCTAAGAAGGATATAAAAGAAAAAATAATATTTTCAATTATATTTTAAAGCACATTTGGCAACTTTTTTCTCCCGAGACCCGAGACTGCAGCTTTCAAGGTCTTTCAAGTCAATCAGAGCCTGCACTTTTTACTAATATTAATATGGAGTTATTAATTAAATATAGAATACATTAATTTTTTTTTTATTTCTGCGGTAAAAATTGTCTCCTGATTAATAAAATGATATTTATTTTCGATGGTATATGTTATAGTTTCTGTTACATGCCTGGCCCCCCATGTTTTCGGGATGTGGCCTACATATATATATATATATATATAATATATATATATAATATATATATATATATATATATATATATATATATATATATTATTAAATTATTATATATATATATATATATATATATATATATTATATATAAATATAATCCTTTCGTTGAAGCAAAGGAAATAAATATTCTATATAAAAACAATGTAAAAATAAAATTAAAGATATTATTTTATGTAAAAAAAAAAAAAAAAAAAACATTCTTCAAGCGAGTGTTTAACAGCAAAATGATTGATAACTTCCTCCGTTTATATTATGTAGTTATGAAGAACACTTATTGAAGCCAGTTTTGCTAGTCTTTCCTCTCCTGTAGGATTGAGAAAGCACATTTTGAACCTTTTCAGAGTAGGGAAATATCCTTCTGGAGTGCACGTTATTGGTGATATAGATGCTAAAATCTTTAACAATTCAAATGCGATTGTATAGATCATATTCATTTGAAAAATTAGTAAAATAATTAATAGATATCGATCGAATGATTTTACTAAGTGGATCTATTTTCTAATGTACTTGCTCTCTAACTAATTATCAAGAAAAGGAATTGCCAAATTCCTTTGTCGTTTTTAACGTTGATTCTGACAAGCGGTATTCTCAATACTATTAACAGAAAGCAGAAGTTATGTTGCAACTTCTAAAATATTTGAAAATTTTCATCAGTGTTGGCGCGAAACCGTTTCAAATAATATGATTAAAGGAAGCTGCTGTCAATAATGATGAAGACTGCAATGAAGCACATAATGGAAGGGTGAAGGAGAATAAATTTGAAGTCATAATCAAACTTATAATTCTTTCACTCGTGATTACAGACTTCAAAAAATTTGAGGTTTTTGAAGAAAGTTCAATATCTTAATTAATCTCAAGCTCCTCTAAATATTCAACAATTGCTTTAATAACTATTTCTAAATCATAACAATCCGTCGTAACTTTCCACACACTTTGTTTCGCGCATTCGTCTTAGTTTTCTCCATTTTGTTTTAGGGAATGTCTTTTCTATTTGGAAGGCTAAAAGGAACTCCGCCTCCTTCAAGCCTATCATAAACATTTCAGAAGATTTAAAGTAATGAAAATTAATTACGGAGAGAAAACGGAAGTTGGCAAGAAAGTTTCCAATTTCTACACAAAATTCTTTTGAAAACACAGCCCCTTTATTCTAACTGTTAGTTACTCCGATCAGCTGCACTAATAGTACCTACATAAAAGAGATGTAGTGCTATAAAGAAAGTGTAAAGATCAGTTTAAGTTTATAAGTTTTTAAGCCTTGGCTCTTTTTTTTAAAAAAAAAGAAAAAAAGATAAGTAAAAATGAAACCAAGATTAAAACCTTTGGTTATCTAAAGCGCTATCACACCAGATATCCAACTGTCTTTCAGGGTAGAAAATCATAAATCAGTAAGAAAGTAAGAGATATCACCAGTTCATATAAATATGGTAATGAGATTCCAGGCGACTCAGGAATGTGAATTGAGTGTAGACTCAAAGTTCTTAGACAGATAAGAGCTACAGCGATATAATTTTTGTAAAAGGTTCAGACACTGAGGAAAAGTGTTAATGTTAGAGCATTAAGAGTAAAGCTTAAACAAGGTCAGTGCCAGCTCAAAAAAAAAACTCCTTTAAAAGATCCTTACGTTTCTGGCGTTCGTGTCAATACCTCGCACATATAATCATTTGAAATCTTCAGTAAAGGCGTGAATCACCTGAATAGAGGAGGATTGCCTGTCTTCCAATTTGAGCGATTAGGTTTCTAACAGAAATATAGGCTCCATGTCTATCAGAGATAATAAGAGGAGGAAAGATAAATTTGCAGAAATTATTAAAAATATTTTTTGGCTAGAGGCCAGAAATATTTTACCTGTAGAAGAGTTAAG
>JABUQX010028712.1:17500-27500 GCA_015478945.1 Trachelipus rathkii | reverse complement strand
ATATTATTAATAATTAATAATATAATATATTTATATAAATTATATATATTATATATATACATATAAATATTATAATATATATAATATTATATATATAATATATATATATATAAATATTATATATATTAAATAGTATATATTAATAATATATAATATATATATATTAAATTAATTTATATATATAAATAAATTATAATAATATACATATATTAATAATAAAATAATATATTATATATATTATATAATATATTAAATATTTAATATATTAATATAAATTGATATTTATATATTATATAATATACTATTAATAAATAGTATATATAATAGTTATTAATAATATTAGTATAATATATAATATATATATATATATATATATATATATATAATATTATACTATATATAATATAATAATATATATATATATATTAAATTATATTATAATTATAATATATAATATATATAATATATATAATATTATATATTATATATTGAAGTCTTATTATGACATATTGTTATGAGTCATACTCATAGGCATCGTATATAGAATATATTATCAGTCATGACTACTAATACTTATAGAACGCATAATAATT
Organism: Trachelipus rathkii; assembly: GCA_015478945.1. Classification (NCBI taxonomy): domain Eukaryota; kingdom Metazoa; phylum Arthropoda; class Malacostraca; order Isopoda; family Trachelipodidae; genus Trachelipus; species Trachelipus rathkii. The sequence continues at coordinate 26,907 of JABUQX010028712.1, read as the reverse complement.
AGTTTATCTACCTTTATACGATCAGATTTATATACAATTATATCACACTAATATAATAAGTATAGGTAGATAGTTAGCTTTATAATTATAGATATACTTTTTATAATTAAATATACTATATACCTTATTTATCATGGTGGCTACTGGAACTAGCACAACGCGCAGCGCCTCTTTCTAGTGAGGTGGCAAAAAAAAAAACTGGAAAGTATAACAAAACCCTCACCAAAACCTCTTCGCTCCTACACGAGCAATAATATAAAGGTGGGCCTAGAATGTGGACCTTAAAGTAGAGCGTAAGATCTTGATATACAGACGTAAAAACAGTGACGATAAACAAAGGTGTAGTTCCACAAGAGATCCAGAACTGTGGCTGAGAAGTAAAGTGGCCCTACTACAACGAACAGAGCCTTGCGTTCCATATATGTCAACAATCATGTTCATTGAGAGCATGCACCCTCTTAGTGTTAACGAGTGAGACGAGCGAACGATCGAGTGAAACGGAATCAGAGTGTTCTTTTCGAACACCTATCGTTGCAATACCTATAAAAATAAGGAACGATCAGTAGATGCTCACAGTCATCACGTCTCAGAAAACGAGAGTAGAGGAGTCGAGAAATACGGGGAACAACTTATAAGGTCTTTTAAGCACTTAGCTCAATCCATATCATAACTCAAAAGAGAAATAAATATCATCGATAAAAAAAAACTTTTTTAAACTCACAAACAAAAAGTAAGTTTGAGCGCAGCACGACCACCGCACCAAATGATGAGAACCAGTCTATCTATAACAGTGATCGAGCGTTATAGGGATGAAGAAGTACTGCCTTACATAATGTACTATGGAAGTATACTCAGAGACAATAAAGATAAAATATTTACGAGCATGCGGAACTAAAACAGCCTGAATAATCTCCCGGCTTCTTGCTATTGAGGTCCAGACTTAGCATACGCTAAAGTGATTATAGGGCTATATAGACAATTATGTACTATTATTTATTGATTACAGTCAAAGAATGATTATATGATTTGTATTACTGAGGTTAAGATATTTAGATCCAGTCAATGAGGATAGAAGTTGGAGGTGATTATAAGATGAGGGAGGTTGGGAAGAAGTAAGTGTTCATAAGAGATTTGAACTTCATCAAGATTGACGTGTATATCACACACTATGAAATTACTCGTACCATGATCTTGCATGATTATCAATTCTGAAGTGCAGACAGAGGCATACTCTAGATACAAAAGAGGGGAGCAGATTTGAATGAGCGAAGAATGATGAAGAGTTGAGTATAATCGATGCAAATATTAGGGTGACAAAGTTAAGTAAGTAGATAAGCATATAGTATAATGAATCGTTGAATAGAAAAGTTAAAGTTATATAAAGTTGAAAAGTATGAACAGGTAACTTTGAGAGATACAACACCACAATTATATTAAAGTATAGAAATAGTGAGGATAGAGGTTCGACTCCATCAACATAAGCCGAATGGATAACGATACTGAATAAAACTAGACACTGGGATACCTCAGTAGAGGAAGAGAATAATTCAAAGGTAAGTAGCTTAGAGAGTATGTAGAGCTCAGTTGAGCTCATGATCACCAGGTTCGAAAGCCTAGATATATATGATCTGTGCCATATACAATAAACCCTAATAATTCATAGTGGTCAAGAAGACACATGAGTATCGTATTTGAGAATAAGTAAAGTTACTGTCACTCAGTTGACCATTGAAACGTCGAAGTTATTATACTGATATCTGAATAAGAAGGGAATTAGAGTGATTACCAGATATCATCCAGGAAATGATGAAGTATAAGTAGAGAGCTTCAGATTTAGACCTGAATTCTATATTCAAAGCTTATAGAGACGATAGTAATAGAATGATCAGATTGTATAAATATATCTTTTACGTGTATCAGCTGAAGTATATAGCGCACTTACCAGTTGAGAGAAAAGTATTAGTATTGTATGCACAGAGTAGTAGAGAATTGAAGAGTTTAGTTTTCTTTCTCATAAATTAATTGCACATGCTAAATTGATGGTAATATATTATTTGAGAGCATATTTCCGTCCAAAATGTAACTACCAAATACCTAGGCCGCTTAGAGTGTGATTGGAGTGTCGTTCTTTTATTAGTAATAAATCAAATTACACTAACAAAAATAATTTGAGTTGCAAACGTCAGCATGACTATATCAGAATACATGTATGTTATATATATTATAATATATATATATATATATAAATATATAATAATATTATTATAATAAATTTAATATATATATATTATAAAAAAATAATATATATAATATATAATATTAATATATAAATAATATAATATTATATTAATTATTATATATATATGAGATAAGTGAAGTATTCTATTTCATAATATTATATAGTATACTGATATATATACCTTATTATAGGCTAGCTCATTCGTACAAGTGACTTCAACGCCCTGGACGTACAGAGAGACATTGCTGGGAAGCTCGGATCAAAAATAAGGAACTTCAATATCGCGAGGCTCGAGGTCGAAATCCAGCAGCATGAGAATAAAGGGATTCTTTATGATTTTTCAAAACTTGAGATGTAATAGCACATGTAAAATACGACATTAGTTTATTAAGGGTCGATAAATGAATTTATTTATTTTTATTATTTATTATAATTTTTATGTTTATATATTATATTTTATATTATTTATTTTTACATTTTCTATAATTTTAAATATTATAATATTTTAATTTGTAAAGGTATTACACGGACATTGATAGTGGCCTACGAGCGACGGGGATACAATCAGGGAGGGGACGTGATTTCCATGACTATCCCGATAGGGGAGGAGTACGGAGGAACTACGCGACACTCAATATCACCAATAGAAGAACGGGGTTCCAGGAGACCCTCTATCCGGAGGGGGAATTAGATCCTAATCCCGTAGTTCCCCGGAAGGACCGTGAGAGAGACGCCCTATCTCAGTCCATCGCTTCAGCGTTATACCTTGGTGCGTATACTGCTAAAATTGTAGCATTGTTGAGCCTATGGAGAAGATTTACCAGGATGTCCAATGGTATGCTACCACTATCGTGTGACGACTGGAAGATACTAGATGAGATAAATGATTGCATTTCATATTGAGAGAGATATAGTGATTTTATTATTTACTTTTTTGTTCATTGTGAGTGTGTGTTTTCCTTCATTTACGACCCTACACTACGATCTATTTATAGAGTTATCATAAGAGGCTACCTGGAATATTTGTTTTCTTGATGTCAGAGCAGCAATCTACCGTATCCGTGTGGGTGTAATATTAGAGTATATACCATATGAGAGCTATTTACAATATACGAGGTACTGATCATAGATATCAGGACCCTACACTTGGTACTAGTCGTACGATTCTATTCATAGCATATATGAATCATCCCCTGTAGGTACAAGGCTCACAAACCATACTACCTCCCACTAAAGAAAATACATAACGCATCTATACATACTCCTAATATGGAAATTTCTTATACTATATTCGCCATCTATTAATACTTAATCTACAATTAATTATCATACTTCTCTGTAATGTCAATACTTTCTGACTCAATCCACCTTTTCTTGTTCTCCCATACTATCCAGGTCGATCATCACTCAGCACACACTCATATATACACTAATAACTATCTATAGTAACTTAATATTATACTAATCAACCATTTGCTCAAGCAGTCACTAGGGAGAGAATCAACTTTAAATCACACTTTTCTAATCTATCTTCACGTTAGGCCCCCCATTTTGTATTCTAATCTCATTAAGAATGAGGAAAGTGCCGTCAGGCCTATATTTTAATCCTCCCGTCATACGTCATAGGCCTATAAACAAAGATTCTGTCAGAGCCTTTGTGGCTTTTGCAAATATCTTCACAGGAAAAAAAAATAGAGAGAGAAAGAAATTTTTAAAGGAATTTTCAAACTCAATTTGCACTACTAATGACAAATCATTCTTTCTATCTGTCTTAGTTCTTGAAAGGAAAAGCGTCCAACGCATAATTTAGCTGATCCGAAATTAAATTTTAGTAATAATACTTTTCATTCTTTTTATTTTCTCACATAATCTTCAAAATCTTTCAAGATTTAGACAGAGTTTATTGGAAAATAAATTAGTTTTGCCTTCCAAATGAATATTCATTAAAGTGCATTAAATCTATAGATGAAAACTGTCTAGACTGCAACGGAAGGACTTAGATCCACTTTAAATGCAATCTATAGTATTTGCTCACTTATACTTCTTATATGAATAAGTACATAAATAAACAGGTTAAAAGAAAATTGCAAAAATAGCAATTAATATGCGTTAAAGTTAAAATTAATAGGCCCTCTTGGTAACTAAAAGGATGTACTAATATTAATAAGTAAAGTTTGTATACTTTGGTTCATAATATATATATATTATATATATATAATATATATATATATATAAATATAAGGTAAAATTTATATCAAACCATAGAATATTATAAAAAATAATATATATTATTATATTATATTATAATATAATATATATATTTAAAGCACCATAAGGTGCTTTTCTTCTTAAGACCCGGTGCCGTACACTAACTTCTCTTTTGAATGAACTTACGTTCCTTTTTTCGGATTATCAGAAATTGTCAAAAAACACCCGCCCCCGCAAAAAAAAAAACATGAAATTTGTTTTTAAATTTGAGGAGTAACGAAAGTTTTTGGTTGCTTTTTTTTATGTTAATATTAATTTAAATTTATGTTAATCTTTATTTTAATTTGAATGTATACACACATATTTTCATTTAAATTCCCTCTTTTGTAATTTCTGAAACTCCTGACAAGATTCATAGAGCATATATATATTATATATATATAAATATATATAATATATATATATATATATATAATACGTATATATATATATATATCTACTATATATATATATATTTATATAATATATATATATAATATATATATATAAAACATATATATACATTATATATAAAAAACATATAAACCTTAAAAAGGGCTTTAAAAGTCATTTTAGGGTGTGTGTGAAATTTGTACTGTGTGACGAAAAGTTCAGAGTTCCATTCATAAACAAAAACTTTCTAGAGAATTTTCCCTCTTCTATTAAGTACAAAAGAAAGTAGGTAAGGTAGGGTAAGAAGGTTTTTAGTTTTAATAAAAAATTAATCTCTAAACCTTTTTATATAACTTGGAACATTCAATTTTAATTTTCTGGTATTTTAACCGAATTTACCACTTTGTGGCCACAAAAGTTTATGTCTGTAATATTTACCAATAGTTGTCAAATGTTAACAAAAAAAAAAAAAAAAAAAAAAAAAAATCAATTTCAATTTCAAATACTTCGGTTAATTTCTTATAGTCAAACTAAAATTAACATCTTCAATGGCTATATTTCTTTATTTTATCTTTTATTAGACGAGAAACCCTTGCTACTACCACCAAGATCTGCACCGGAGGCGGCTTCATTCCGGCTCACGATACGAGCTTCTGCGCCACCCCCGCGCCCTCCTATACTTCGTCGAGGCTTCGAGACCCTATCCGCCCCTACATCTTCGGGACGCTCCCCTCCAATGAATGAGAAAGGAGAGCCATCGGGGTCGAGTATCGGGGACCGGCTTTAGCTCCATCCATTTTCAGGGCTAGTCGCTTCTTCAGGTGAGTTGTTACACACTCCTTGGCGGATGCCGACTTCCATGGCCATCGACCTGCTGTTTTGAGTGACCAACGTCTTTCATTGGTTCTAAATGAGCGGGTACTTAGGCCCCTTAATTCGACTTGTGGTTCATTTTGATGATGAACATCAGAACGTTAATTAAAATCAAATATCATACTTTAAGATATAAGAAGTTTATTCCAGAAATTTAATATCAAAACATACATTTAATTAAAATAACCTATATTTAATGAAATTTTCAAAGAAATATGCTATAATAATAATAATCAAACAAAACAATATTTAAAGGTTAATGAAATACGGGAAGCAAACTATACAGCAATTATTAAAATTAATAACTAATTCAAAAACTATAAACAATTAAATATAAATAAATAAACTAAAAAATAAATAAATAACTGAATAAATAAAATGAAATAAATGTCCTTCCCTGCCAAGAAGCCTTAGGATATACGATTTTCCTTTAAAATGCAAATTTTTAAAGAAATGACAAATTAAGCTTTTGCATTTCGTTGTAGGCCTATATATGTAAAACATGCTTTGTTTTCAGAGAGAGAGGAGGAATCAGAATGAGAAACGAAATTGAAGTGGGGATTTTGCAATTGTTCAACGGTATGAGGACTACCTCTCTTATTAATATATATATATAATATGATATATATATATTATATATATATATTATATATATATATTATATATAATATATATATATATATAATATATATATATATATATTACTGTAAAATCTATTACATCAGGATTTTTGAGACTCGGTTAGGAACAATATTTTATTTCATTTTTTCAGTACGAACAGTGCGAACATGTTCAAAAAAAATATATAACAAAATATAAATATATAGGATATAAATACAAATACTTAAAATTACATTATAATTATGCTAAAATTCATACATCAAAGTAAAACTCAATAAAGCATTTGGCAAAACTCTTTTTATTGTCTTAAATTTAGTTATTTACTTTTACATTCATTTCACATTTACACCAGCTATTTAATAACAATTTTAAACTTCAGGCTAACCTTCAAATACTGATGAGTAAGACTTTTTCTTTCAGAAGAGATGAGCTTAGGTGTGGTTTCTGTTCTTACTAAAGTTATAGGGCTGCTTTGTTATCCTTAATAAGGTTGCTTGGGATTAGTAACTCTCATCTGTAGCTTGAATTCCTAATCTTCTTAATGAATTCTTTCTTCTTTGTGGAACCCTTCTGCTTGGGCATTAAATTTCTATTAACTTCTTCCAGTCTTCCTGCTTTATACACCAATTGATTGAAGAATTTGTGATTGCTAAGATTTCACCTCAATATTTTTCTTCTTTGTGAAAACCTAAGCTTGATCAATTGCCGTTCTTAAGTCTTCTTCAATTCTTCTGTGCTGCTCGAAGTTCAATTCTGTACTTTGCCTTTTCTTCTCAATTAATTTAGACAGAGTCAGTTTTATTGCTTCAATATTCTATGTCAGTTTCTGCAATAACTCATATTTACTTGCAGTTCTCTTTTTTACTATTAATTAGCTTAAATTTGGTTTTCTTTAACCTTTATCATATTCTAGGCCCTGTATACCACTCCTGAATACAGAGAGACGCGCAGCAATTTTCTTGTTTTGCAATCATTTTGCTTTTCTACTTTTCTAATATTTTGGTCAGTTTGAAGAGAAAAATTATTATCACAGTTGGTGCTCACACAGTATAAATTTTTTTCCTTTTTTTTTTTTTTTTTTTTTTTTTTTTTTAAGTTTACTATTATTTTATATTTTTATTTTTATATTTTCCAAATACAAAATATTAATATATATATATATATTATATATATATATATATATAATATATTTTATATATATAAATATTATATATATATTAATATATATAATATAATATTAGTATATAATATTATAATATATATATATAATATATATAATATAATTATATATATATATATATATATATATATATATATAATATATATATAATTATTATATACTATATATATAATATATATATTTATATAATCTATACAAAATATAATATATATATATATATTATATATATATATATATATTATTACCATCTCCCGGGTAAGACTTTCACACTGTCAGTTGGACCAGCATTTTCCTCCTCCTTCCTCTTGATCTTTGATCCTAGAGCACTCTAGAAAACTATTTCTTGGTGCAATGGTTTAAGATACTAGTCCTTGAGTTATATACGCTCAGGTTGGGTTTTCACCCTTTCAGTAGAATTAGCATCTTCTTCCATTTTTCTCGAAACTCGTTCTCCCAGCACTCTCCATTAGGTCATTTTTCTGGGCTCATAACGTTCCTCTGCTGGTCCGGAAGTTCTACAAGCAAAAAGTAAATGATCTTTTTTCTAGCCCTGTGTCCTTATAACTGTGAGAAGAAAGTCTTCATATCTCCCGACTGATGCAGTGAATATCCATTCTTCTTATTATAGCAGACCTATCAATTGTTTTTAATTGAATTTCACAACAGGTTTTGTTACTTTAAATTTTCCTAGATAACTAAACCGAAATTTTGTTGCTCCTCCATTTATTTTATTTAACTTTTATTTTATCAAAAGAACCAAGATTAAAATTTTGTTATTCCACATACAGTTTTTAATTTTTCAATAATTTCATAAAATTGTAATTTTTTGAATTGGTGTATTTCTTAAAAAGTTTTTAAATCCGATCAATCTCTCTTCACAAATCAGAAACTCTTGCAGTTTAAGGAAGTTGAGGAAATACATAAAGTAGTGTGTTCCAGACTTTACCAATGAGGTAAATGTATATGATTGAACATAGTGGATAAGTTTTGATATTAAAGAACTGCGTGAGATGATGTGGAAAACTTGTCTAAACAGAAGGTATGCAATGGAGTGTACAGATGAGCAGTGTTCACTGTAATATCTATAGAATAAAGAGAGTTACGCAACAATTCGATGAGTAGATAGAGACTGGATAGAGTCAGTGAGAGCAAATGAGGAGAATAGACCTAGATTCTACCTTTTCAAGGAAAAAAGTGTGAGTGGGACGGTCCCAGGTGTGTGTGACATATTACATTGGGGTGAACAAGACTCCTATATAGAGCAAGCAGCAGGACTGGCTGTAAATATATATATATATACTTAGAGTGGCGGGAGAGTGAGCTGTTCTTGTTGTTAAGTTGTGGAGAAGAGAGTGAGCTGTGTTGGCTCTTCATAGGATGACCTTTAAACACGATCCATTTTGTATTCGCTACAACTGACGTGAAATATGATATTCGTTCTTAAGAATCTTCGGAAGTCCATACAAAATGGTAAAATTAGGAAAATAGGAGTTCAACATTTTAAAAATAGATCCAACAATTTTAGCAACCTGCTTATGGTTGACAGATTGAACATACTTTTTATGCTCTTTTCTTTTCTTTATGGTGTGATCTGTTATTTTTTTTTAATAATAATTTTAACACCTGAATTCTACCAGCTCTAAAGCTGAGATTTTTGGTTACTTTTATTGCTTGCAAAATCTTATGATAGAAGTTTTTATTGCACCGGTACCATATATCGACATTACAAATTGCTGATCAAAAACGTGCCAATGTAATGTTCCTGATTTTTTGTTTTCGCAAAGTTTGTTCATTATTTTTTTCAATTTTTTAGATTAGAATGGTTTGGGGCCGATGTTTTTTTTTTTGGCGTAT
>JABUQX010028712.1:10000-12500 GCA_015478945.1 Trachelipus rathkii | reverse complement strand
ATATATATATAAATATATATATATATATATATATATATATATATATATATATAATATTGCATATATTTTTATATTATATATTATATATAATATAATATATATAGTATAATATTATAAACATCGGAAGCAATTTATTCCTTAAATATTGATCAATGAAATTTAAATATTTTTCGATGCGTCATCATTTTTGCTTTGTTCTTTTTCCCCCACACTCTTTTTTTTCTTCTTCGTCTTCTTGGCATTATTATTTTGAGTTATTTAAAACTTAGAACCTTACTTAAGTCTTTTCTTTGAATCATTTCGTACTGGTTTTAATTCGATTTTTGTATTTTCTTTAAAATATTTACATATTTTTATTTTGAACTTTTCAGGAGAGAGAAAATATACTTTGCAACACTAAAATTTTGTTACTTTTGAATATTTACTATTGAAACCAATTTATTAAACTTTGGTTTCTTGATTGTTGTTTTTTCCCTTTAAAGGTTTAAGGTTAGCTGCTTTTTACCATGAATGACAATAGCATAAGAATGCTAACTACTACAATTATTAATTATCGACTTAAATAATTATTGATTGGGTTATATTTTATCATTGCTTTTAATAGGTATAACAGTTTTTAAACAATTACATAATAAATAATTAAATTAATTTAATAATTTTTTATGACACCTCAAAACACATAGACTTATAGTAGTTAACTTATTTTGTAAGTCTAAAAGTCTTAGTCCTATCATCGTTTAATTTTCTACAGTTTTCACGAATTGCTTTCATAATCAAAATCCATTATATGAAAATTATGAACCAAAACGGCTCTACAGTCTTACATTTTTTAGTTTGATGAGGAGATTGTAAAACATCCTTGATAACTATAAATGATTTCCTGTTATAGAAGTGGTTCGTCAATATAACAAATATTGAATTTGAAATAAGGCAAATATATTACGATTCTTCAATCCACTTCTCAAAAATAACATCACCCAAAAAATTCTTTCACTGATGTAATTTTAGAATAGTGAAATTAACAATACATTTTCCTCTGAAAATCATTTAGATCGTCAGGGTAGTCATCACCCTAGTGTTTAGATGTGGTAATTCGGGCTGATGAACATTAATAAACATTAAGAAGAATAAACACGTAGTGGATCTTGTCAAATTTCTTACGTTCTGATGGACTTAATTTTTCTTCCTCTTTCCCTCGATACTTTATCTTTACCAATTCTGAGAAGAATGCTCAATTGTATTATCTACTGTTATTGATTTTGATTGAAAGAATTTTAACTGTTTCCCTAACCTAACAATAAAAGAACGTCTTCTGAAATCTGAATATAGGCCTAAAAAAAAAAGAATTTTCCCTAACTTAAAAATGTGGTTATTTTTCAAGAGAATACACCAAATGGGTATGGACTATTAATTAACCCCTTTCGACAGTTTGACAGTTGGTTTTCCCATTGTCCTAGTGTTTTTGAAATCTTCAAAAACTTTTGGTGGTTTTCCCATTATACTAGGGTTTTTGAAATTTTCAAAACCTTTCATTCAGTTGATTATTTCAACTAACGACTTTGACATATTATATTGTCTTTAAAAACAATGCATCACCATCATAACCTCGTTCTAACATATTTCGAACTTTGTTGGTTTTAATTGACTCCTGTACCTGTAAATGACCTCTCTCTCTCTCTCTCTCTCTCTCTCTCTCTCTCTCTCTCTCTCTCTCTCTCTCTCTCTCTCCCTCCTCTCTCTCTCTCTCTATATAAAATATATTATATATATATATATTATATATATATATATATATATTATATATATATATATAATATAATATAAATATATATATAATATATATATATATATATCACTATATATATATAATATATATTGTTAATATATATATATATATATCAAATAGTAGCTAAACTGTGGGGTGAAATAAGAGGTATAGATCTAAGATACAATCTTTTCAGATGGATAATAATTTTTAGGGTTCGTGTTAGATGTGAAGAATGAGAGTATGTTGGAGCTGCGTGATGTGACGCATGGTGTGAATGAAAGAACAAATGAGATATATTAAGGTGATTTGGTCATATGGAAAGAATGGATGATAGTCGGTTGGCTAAGCGGTATAGTGGTATGTTGGGAAGCGACCGGCTGGGAGACCAAGGAAAAACGTGGATTAAGTCAGAAAAAGTGTTTAAAGGCAAGGAATTTGAATTTAGTACAAGTGGGAAGAATGATCTATAATTATGGCTTGGTTTTGTGAGAGGGCATGGCTATGGCATGGCATGGCATGGCAAGGGCATGGCTGACCCAGGGAATGAACACTGACATTGACGAGATTCCACAGTGGATGATTGTCATTTTGTGTGAAGCTTCAGGAAGGATTTTGGCCGTGATGGTCTACCACTTAAACATAAGAGGGGAAGTTTTTGGGATCTTTCTTATTCGACTTAGACTTAGGTCACAGTCTTCTATTTAATAATTGTTTCTCTGTTTCATGTTATGT
>JABUQX010028712.1:0-2500 GCA_015478945.1 Trachelipus rathkii | reverse complement strand
TCATTTTCATTACTGATATATTTGCCCCTTTGGGTGGTTCCTTCTAACAAATTTTCGAGTCCTCTCCTTCCCCTCCTTCACATCCCTGGGGCATCGGATATTGTAATTTTACCCTGATTGGAAATTATTAGCGAGTAAATAGATAGATATAAAGATAGATTGGTAGATGGTATAGATAAGTACATGAGTCTGATAATGTGATGATAATAATAATAATAATAATATAATAAAATAATAATAATATAATTATGATAATAAGATTAAAAATAATAAATAATAATAATAATAATAATAATAATAATAATAATAATAATAATAATAATAATAATAATAATAATAATAATAATAATAATAATAAGGAAATATTTATTTAGTTAAAAGAAAATATTACAATATTGAGAAAAAAATAATATAAATAATATTAATAATAATATTAATTATAACATAATAATAGATAATAATAATAATATAATATAATATAATACATATACATAATAATAATAATAACTTAAAGTCTATATATATATATATAATATAATGTTTATTTATTGTTGTTTATTTTTATGGTTAGTATAGTATGGTAGCTTAATACGTTTGTATTAGTGTATATAGTGAGTTAGTTGGATAGGTGAGTTAAGGTTAAACAATTATTAGTTTATGATAGTTTATATATTATTAGTTATATAGTATATATAATATATATATATATTTATATTAGTTTAATATATATTATATGGGCGTAGTGTCCACTATAATTAATAGGGGCTTTGTGCAGTATGTAGTTTTTTAGAGTAACTGGCATATTCCCTCCCAAAGTGATTATAATATATATATGTGTTATTATATAGTTAATATATATGTATATTTATTATATATATTGGGTAGAGTATAATATATAGTATTATTAATGTATGTGTTATTATTAATATATGGTATATATTATAATTTTATGTATATATATATATATATTTATTATAATATATATTAATATATATATATTTTTATTATATTTTTATATTATTATGTTATATAGTTATAGTTATATAATATATATATATTATATAGTTATATATATATATAGGTGTATTTAACCCTCTATGATATTATAATTATAATTATTATTATATTTAGTGTATATTAATAATATATAGTTTATAATAATAGTGAGTCAACTATATTTACTACCCTTACATTGTGCCCTTGTCCTGGAAAAAGTTTTTGTGCAAATACAGAATGACATTATTTGGATTCACCGCCTTGTCCCTTTAGCGCATAACAAAGACCTTCAGGATTATAAAAGGGTGAGGTAGATTATATTTTTTCGCTAAATGCGATAAAGACTTAAGGTCCTGTAAGATGGCAAATAATAGTTTTTCCTTTGTAATTCACAGAATATGATGGTTTTAGGATTTGGCATATTATTCAAATAAAGACTTATATATCGATGCTTTAAAGTCAGATAGGCGTATTAACCTTTCATATGTATGGTAGGAAATATGTTAATTATTTTATTATTGATTATTATGTTGTATTATTTATAATTATTATTTTGATTATTATATTATTATTATTATTATTTTTAATTATTATTATTATTAAATATTAATATTATTAATATTTATTATTATTATTATATATTAATTATTATTATTATTATTATTTATTAATTATTATGCTAATGTTATTCAATGATTTTTTAAATTTTCATAAGAACTTTCAAGGATGAGTTGTGTGTATTATGTTGCATGCCTTCATTTTTGGGTGCCGTTTATGGTGATGTCACTAATAAAGTCTGCTCTCTCTCTCGTGTTGTCTCTCTCGTCTCTCTCTCTCTCTCTCTCTCTTCTCTCCCTCTCTCTCTCTCAGTCTCTCGCTCTCTCTCTCTCATCTCTCTCTCCTCTCAATCTCTCTTCTCTCATCTCACTCTCTCTCTCTCTTCTCTCTATCTCCTCTCTCTCTCTCTCTATCCTCTCTCTCTCTCTCTTCTCCTCTCTCTCTCCTCTCTCTCTCTTCCTCTCTCTCTCTCGAATCTCTCTTCGTCTCTCCTCTCTCTCTCTCTCTCTCTCTCTCTCTCTCTCTCTCTCTCTCTCTCTTTCTTTCTCTCTCTCTATTTTTATTTCTAATTTATTTTACTTCCACCTTTTCTATATTTTAATAAGAAGTTTATCTTTTAATTTTTTGAGTTTTTTCTTCTCTTTTCTTTAAAAAAAAAAAAAATCGAATGAAAAAGGATTCGAATCTCCTCAATAATTATAAAAAAAATAAGGAGGCAAATGAAACGAAAATCAAATAAAACAACGAAGGGAAAATTGGCAAAGAAATCTTCAAATAAAGGAAAAGGTAAAAAAAAAAATGAAAATAGAAAAAAAAAAGAAAAATATTGAAAGAAGGAGACGCTAAAAAAATTAAACCCTTCTTCAAGTAGTCTACAAACATAATGGAAAAGGAAAAAAAAAAAAACGTCACTAAGGCTATAGAGTTTTGAAGCCCCAAAATTGTT
>JABUQX010028711.1:32500-51633 GCA_015478945.1 Trachelipus rathkii | reverse complement strand
GTTGCATATTTAGATAAGGTTATATATTATGCTATTTCACGTTTCTCTTATATTATATAGAGTTCTCACTATGAATTCCGTTTATATAATCAACCGTTATTGTGATTAAGTATATCATGTATTTAAGTTTAATGTTATTACTGTCGTGTCTACTTGTAGCATATATATAGTAGGTTATTCCCAGTTTATATACCCTTTAAGATTTATATAATGTACCATAATAAGTTTTTCATTGAATCAAGTTATTATATCAAATGTTGTTCATATTATTTACACGTTTATAATGATTTATATTAGATTTTATGTTAGTTTATAGGTGTAAGATTAGTTTTGTATAGGTTTATATAAAGTTATATAATATTGTCATTTTTAAGGCAAAGTTTTAATTTCTTTTCAGATCAGTATGTATGTCAGCATGATTAAATATGTTTATGTAAGTTTATGTAATGTTTATGTTTATGTTAAGTTTATGTAAGTTTATGTATAGTTAAATGCAATAAAGATTTATAATATATAATTTATAAAGTACGATTATTGATTATAAATAGATTATTATTATGTAAAAGTTATATATAAAGTTTATTTAAGTTTCTATAAGTTATTAATATATTGATGACTCTAATTTCGTAAATTTTTAAAATTGTTTTATATATTTTAAACAGGTTTATATATAGTTATTATATAAGGTTTATGTAAATATTATATAATATATGTTATATATATAAATAGTTATTCATTAATTTATATTATTTATAATATAGTAAAAGCTGTTTACCATAAGGAATGGTGAACAGCTTTTTTTAAAACATCAACCTATGAGAAAATTTATTTTGCCATGCTTTATTTTATTTTTTCTAAGTTAATTAATTTTATTATTTTATTTATTTATTATTGTGTTTATATTTTTATATTTTTTTTTTTTTTTGTTATTGTTTTTATTTATTATAGTAAGTTTATTTTTAATTTATGGTAATTAGTAGACAAATTACGTTTGTCTTATTCTGTGACATCCTGTTTAGTATGCATTCTTAACTTTTTAAAAGGTCTTTGAGTTCGAGTAGAAATCAATTATAGTTTTGTAAACGCTCTTATTTATTGTAGTTTATATGTATTAGAGGTATCAAATTTCCAAATGGTGGCAGCTTATAGAAAGATTTAGCACATTGGTATTAGTATTCTACTAAAGTGTATGTAAAGTTTATATAAAGTTTTTATATGCCCAATCCTGAAAGTGTTATAGTTGTAGGAATTTATATAGTTTGGTGAAGTTTATATAAAGTTTATATAGAATTTAATTATATATATTATGTTTATTTAAAGTTTATGTAAAGTTTATGTAAAAGTTTCTATGTGTTTATGCTAAAGTTTGATGTAAAGTTTCGTAAGTTTATTATAAGTTAATGTATAAGTTTAATGTGGAAGTCATATATAATTTATTGATATACTGAATTGTATAAATATTTATATATAGTTTTATCGTAAAGTTTAATATATATATACGATTTTTATTTGTACGCGTTTTTTTTATTAGCTCTCGCATATAAACGTTTGATTATTCTAATACTTTCTTCATTTACACTTGAAATGAATGTTATGTAAAAATAATTTGTATTTAAAGTTTATTTATGGTAAGAAATGATTAAGTCTTAAACGTTATCATTTTGTTAAGATTGAAATACGGGAGGTGAATTTATGTAAAGTTTAAATAAATGACAGTCTTGAGTAGTACTTAAATACGCGATCATCTTATGTAAGAGTTTTGATAAAGTTTATCGAGTAAACAAGGGGAAACGTTTAATAAGTCTCTGTGAGATGAAAGTTAGTCATACTATCTTAGGTGTGTGATAGTGTTATAAGTTTATGTTAATTAAAACTGTGTTAATATAAGGTTTATATCAAGTTTATATAAAGTTTATAGTTTAAATAAAGTTTATATAAGTTTAATATAACTCCGGTTCTGCAATTTTGCATCTACCATGTTTTAATTTAATTAAAGCTTTACTTTGTGATAACAAGTTGTGTTAATTATAACATGTTTAATATGTGTAAATGTTTATAAGTAAATTCTTATAAATATGGCCTAAAAATTTTAATTTAGGAATTAAGTTCTTATAATTTTGCATTAAAAGATTTATGATATTTAGAGTTCAATAGTACGAAGCATATCTATCATACGGGACGTTTTTGCATTTATAGTATTTATATTAATGATAGCGCTTATGACTATAAAAGTTTAATTAAGTAAACATTGTTCTTATACGTACTTATTAAAGTTTATTTGAAGTTTTATATGCTAAAGTTAATTGTAAAGTTTATATAAAGTATTTTAAATGTCAAAGTTTATATACCGAGTTTTTGAAAGTATTCTCATTTCATAAATTTATGTTAAAGGTTTTATATTTCATAATTTATTATACAAAAATTATATAATTATTGAATAAAGTTTTATATAAAATTTATGTTAAAGTTTATATTAGTTAAGGTTTATTTACAAGGTTTGATGGAGGAAGCGATTAAAATGGTTTCAAGCTGTGTAATTACTTAAATTCAAGTTATTGTAAAAGTTTAATGTAGACAGTTTTGTGTAAGGTTTTCTAATGTAGTTAGATTATTTATAATACTCCTAGAATACGTTATTCATATAAAAAGTTTCAATAATAGTTTATATAAAGTTTATATTAAATAGAATTTGTAGTTTCTTTATGTAAGTATTATAATATTTAAATTTATATATAACGAGTATAATTTCGTTAAAAGTTTACATTAGTCTTAAATTAAAAGCTCTTTATATTATAGTATTTATAAATCTCAGTATTATATAAAGATTTATGATAGATAATGTTTATATATAAGTTTAGATATAGTTTATTATATTGTAAAAGTTTATCTAGTAAAAGTTAATGTTTATAATGCAAGAATTTAAGTCAAGTTTTATATGTAAGTGTTATTAATTGATATAGAGTTTATGTATAAGTTTTTATATGTTAAAGTTTATGTAAGTTTTTATGTATAAGTTTTATTTTACATTTTTGATAATAATATAGTAAGTTTTATATAAAAGTTTATAAAAATATATATATTAAATGTATTATATATAAAGGTTTATACAAAAAATTGATATAAAGTTTTTATTATAAGTCATTGATATGAGTTATGTAAATTTTCTCAATGTAAGAAGGTGTGATGATTGAGATTTATATAAGAAGTGTTATTATGATAATCAGGTTTATTTAAAGTATTTATTAGTACCAAGTTTATATACAAACAGTTTGTTGTAAAGTTTTTTATAGAAGTGTTATATAAGGTTGAATATAAAGGTTTATGCAACGTGTATATATAATGTATACTGGAGAGTAATATGAGAGGTTTAAGTATATGTTTCAATGAAGTTTTATTAAAGTATAAATATAGTATTCATCTAGGTTAAGTTATTTCTTATGACTTTTCTTAATTTT
The DNA here is from genome assembly GCA_015478945.1 of Trachelipus rathkii. Classification (NCBI taxonomy): domain Eukaryota; kingdom Metazoa; phylum Arthropoda; class Malacostraca; order Isopoda; family Trachelipodidae; genus Trachelipus; species Trachelipus rathkii. The sequence goes on along the minus strand of JABUQX010028711.1, from coordinate 48,178 downwards.
GATGTTCTTTTTATTCTATCATATATTTTCAGTTTATGTACAGTTATATTTATTTTTTGATAAATAATTTTTATGTAAAGTTATATTTAAAGTTTTCTCTTAAACGTATAGTTTTCTCAACTAAGTTTAACTAATCACAACATCTGTCTATGCTTTATAAACAATGCATTCTTTAATAGGTTTAAAATACAAGTTGGATAAAATACGCTGCAGCTTTATTATAAGTTATTATTTTAACAAGTTCAATGTAATGTTTATGTATAGTTTTATGTAAATTTATAGGTAAGCAAGTTTATGTAGAAAGATTTATGTATAAGTTGAATAATACACAACTGAAGCTTTATGTAAGTTTAACAGTTTAGTTATCAATGTGTTAAAGTTTATATGAGAGTTTGAGACTGCTTATAAGTTAAAAAAATTTTGTAACAGTTTATATAAATTTATTTAAAGTTTATGTAGTTTTGTGTAAAGCACCCGGCTAGGGTTTACTCGTGTTTAATAAGTATCTATGTAAAGTTAACTGCATAGCATAGACACCACCCATTGATCTACATACATACGCTCTAAATCGTGCAACCGTTAACTCATCTCACACAGCTATATTATTGCTCATAAAGATTTCTTTTCACTCAGATTTTTCTTTTTGCTTACCATGCCATATTATTTATACAAGCTAATTCAGCTGTAAGTTTATCTCTTAACGCTCTTGGTGATCACGGTTTATGATAGAGTGATTATAATATTTATAAGTCTTCTCTAATCACTATTAAGTGATTAGCATACATAAATACTCTAGCACCTCATATAAGACAGTTATTATGATAGTTTAATGTACTTAAGTCTCTATTCTATAAATTAGTTATAACTTACTATAAGTGTATTCTGCTAACTAGACAAACAGTCTCGTAAGGTTTGATGCTATAAGGTTTTTAAATAATTATCACGTTATCTATACACATTACGACTATGGTCTTATGTTTTAAGATTATTCTAAATAAGTTTACACATAATACAACGTTATTTAGTATCAGAGCACACTTTTTTGACGTCCTTAGACTAAGATTATTTGATCTATACACACACAATCGTATAGCTCTAACTCAAAGTTTATATAAATTTTTATAAATTTTTATTATAAATTTTTTCATAAGTCACACATACACCCAACGCTCTTTTGATATTACTAATTAGTTTACCTATCCGAAATTGTTCTCTAGTCACTCCAATTAGTAATTCTTCATTATCAAAACGTATTCACTCACTCACGCAAGTTCTACTAGTCAATTATATAATTATATAGTAAATAGTTTTTATTATGTATAGTTTATGTTAAGTATTTTATGTAAAGCTTTTATATAAAGTGGATTTTGTATGTAAGTTTAGGTAAGTACTCTTAATATATAATGTTTATGTAAAGTTTATTTAAATTGTTACTGTAATTATTTATATATATAAAGATTTATGTAAAAGTAATTTGTTATAAATGTCTATATAATATAAAGTTTTAATATCAAAGTTTATATATTATTTATATAATTAAAGTTTAATATATATGTTTATTATAGTATTATATAAGTCTATGTATAGTATTTATGTATTAAAGTTTTGTAAGTTTATGTAATGATTTATATAAAAGTTTTTGAAAGTTTAGTATTATTAAAGTTTTATATATATTGAAAGTTATATAGATTTATTATTGAGTTTATACTATATACAAGTTTGACCTTTTATGTTTCTTTTAAAATTTAAAAATGAGTTCATTGTATAGGGAACGGTATCGTCGATAGAGTGACGTTGATTGGATGGTAAGAGCTCCATCAGCGACTAATCCTATTTGAGTGAGTTCGAGTACTGAGGAGTTCCATAGTAGTCAGTCTTAGTAAAAATCCAGGTAAAAGCTGAGCCAATAACATTAAAATTAGAAATCTATTTAAGTAAGTTATACCAATATAATAATGAAAAAGAATGGTAGGAATGAGAAAGAAGAAAAAAATCAGAGGTGTCCCTGATCATATAAATACATTTTATTTACTACAAATTGTAGCGAAGTTTTATTTAAAAATCATTAAACATTTACATACCTTTAAAACAGTAAGATTCAGTAAAATTCAAAGTAAAGAGGTGTGTTTGACTTCTAACGAACCTAAGGGATTAAGTATGCCTTTGTGTTTTACTGTTTTACTGCTCGTGAACTCATATGTTTTTATCTTGCTCTACACTCACATATATTTTCTTAAGAATTACATGACCATTAGAAAGACAGTAACACATAAATCAAATAGAGGTGCTATCAGTAGCACAAGGGGTTGTAGTATGCTTTGTTACTGCTTCGACTGCTTTATGACTTCAAATGTTTTTAACTGCTTTGAACTCATATTCTTTAAACTGCTTTAAAAAGCTTTAATTATATCGGAGTATATACTTAAAGGATAAATCAGAAAATCCAATAGAGGTGTGTATCATAGCCAGCAAGTGATTAGTAGTTGGTCTTTTGTTTTTACTGTTTTACTGCTTTAACTTCATGTTTTAGGTTTTTATCTGCTTTAACTCATTATGTTGTTTTAACTGCTGTTAGACATTTCATATATTATATTAACATGTACATCAGCTTAAAGGCAGTAAAATATAAACTCAATATGAGTGTGTGACGCTAGCAACAAAGGGCTTAGTATGCTTGTTTTACCTGCTTTTACTTTGCTTTAACACTGTTTTACTGGCTTTAACTCATTGTTTTATCACTTGCTTTAACTTCATATGTTGTTAACTGCTTTAACTTTCATATTATTATTAACATTATGTTCTATTTATTTTGTTTTAGATACTATTTTTATTTATTCTTTATTTATTATTTTATTTAGTTTATTGATATATTTTAGTTATTTTTTATTATTGTTGTTATGTTTTATTTCTATTATTATATATATCAGTGTGTATATTGATATCTTCCATATATTTGTTAATTATTATTCTATTCAAACACACAAACCACACACACATCAGTCACACACACAGCACACACACTACACACACACACAATACCGAGCTCAGTGGCACACACACACACCCGACACTCATATTGCTCAGAATCTGCCGAGTGGTAGTTTTATTGAAATCATTTTATTTTTTATTTTTATTTATTTAACTTATTGTTTTCTCATGCTATTGTTTATTATTTATTATGAACAAAGAACACCCCAACATACACAACACCCTAAAAACTCAGTTACACATATAACGTATAATTTATTAAAACATTTTATTTATTTTAGTTTTTATTTATTACTTAGTGTTATTTACTTCAGCCTAGGTGTATTATTATTCTGAAACACACGTTGCTACATCAGCCGCCACACAGCGATCACTCGAGCACACACACCACTCATCAGACTTTATACTGCACATAGTCCGCACGTCTATAATTTTTAACCAACACTCACTGAGCATATACTTATAATTTTAAGAACATTTTTTTTTATTTTTATTATTTAATACGTTATATAGATTTTCTTCATGCCAAGTCCAATACAATCTATTTATGAAAACACATAAAGTAAAACAACACAGCACACACATAGCACACGCACACTCGACTTACACATATTACGTATATTTATTGAAAACTTTATCTTTTTATTTTATTATTATGTATTGATGTGTTATTTCTTCATGCTATTTGTTATTTATTGATTTTAGAATAATCTCACTCATTAATCCACACACACACCACACGCACATCCATAGGTTTGAGGTTTGCTGTCACCAATTGAATTATTACTAGTGTAGGTAACTATTAAACATTTGTAGTGTTTAATGGTCTCAGATCGAACATCTATACTTCAATATAGTCTTTTAGTTCATTGAAAAATTGTAGGTGAATTAACTTTGTAATTATAACCCGACTCGCATTATCTTTGTGAAAACAAATGATTATTTATTATAATGTTTTAATACTTTTTGGTTTATAAATTTTTTATAACTATCATGGTTTAAGATAATCTTTTACTAAAATTTTAGTGATTTGTATTTAAAAACATATATTTTTACGCATAACACTTAAAGTCATAGAATCAGTTTTACAAGTCGTAGCGGTAAGTGCAAAGTCCCCTTCAACGCCGTCTTAAGTCGCCTCTACACCAAGACTATGGCTCAACTAACGTTGTTGTGTCATTTGACTTAGCTGCTTGTAGTATCATCATCTTTTACTAATGTAATTACGTATATATGTGAACTATTAATGAAACAGAATTCTTCTCTGGCTAACATAAACAGTGTGTATTTTTTTTTAAAATCATTCTAGGTTTTATTTAAAATAAGCAATTATTCACTACGATGTTATATTATTTCGCTCTTGCAGATGTCTGACTGAAATCAAGAATATTGTTCAATAAGTGTCTTGTAGCAAATAGATTCGGATTTTTATTATAATTATGTTATTGATAATAGTTATCTATGTACATTGACATATACAGATCACGTAGAAAGTCACAACACAAGTCTCCGCATAATCCAAGAATACAACTGACCTCTCCTCTGTATGAATGATGTTGTTGTGTTGAATAACTTACTTATAGGCTCTTAGATTTAGCGAATTATAGCGCTTTGTTTTGTTAACCCTTTTCCATGGGGCTCGGATTTAGGCCTAATTCCCTGCATAGATATATATACAAAGCTGACCTGTGTTTCTGTGAAAATGTGGTGCCATTGAATACTATTTAACGTCGTTACGGGGCGGTTGTGGCCTATAATTATAGGCCTAATTTAGGATAATTCTCTATTTTGTATCAGCCGGGGCTGATTGATAAGTCTAGTAGTTGAATGCTATTTATGTTGTATTATTTTATAGAAATAAAAAAATCATTGCTGATAATTTTTTTCTATGAATAAGTGATATAACTGGTACAATATTTTATCTCTAGATCTAGCAAGAAAAGTATAGTTGGTATAATTTTTTCCTTGGTTGATCTTCAGGGCTAATATCCAATTGGTTTTTTGATGACTCAGTCGATAGAATTGATTTCTATACATACGTTTTTGGTTTTATAGGTGATGGTAGAAAACAATGTTTTTTCATATCTGAGACTTAGACCTGTGATTGGAGATGAAGAGTGTAACTTTTTTTGCACTTGATATTTGGAGCAGGTGTGTTTTATTAATCGTTTAGACCCCAACTCATTTTAAAATCATGGTCATTTTAGCTGTTAAATACGTACATTTATATTACTGATTTGTATTAAAAGTGTTGTATTTTTAAAGATGATATTATATATTATAATAAATACTTACATTGCAGGAATAAATTATTATATAGTTCACTAGAATAGATACCAATTAATTTCACTAGGAGTTTATAGTAGCTTCACTGTAAGCAATAAAAGCGCAATCGAGCGCGTCTCTCGTCAATGGCGCGATTCCGGGTGTCGGGAGAATCAGCGCATGAACCATGCCGGCATAAATATTACTTGACGCGGTCGCGGAAATATATGGGCGTTGTATTTCAAAGTGGGTAGGACCCAATCTATCGAGGATATTATTTTTGGAAGGTTCAGACACGAAATTAGAAGAATGTGGGACAACAATGATATTAGTGTTGATTCCAATAGTAGTCTGAACATTGGGCGTGATAAAAAAATAGTCTTGTAAAACATCTTGAAAATTTATTTTAAATTCTGATATAATTGGGTAATTTATAAACCATGAGATTATTCTGATGTTAAACGATCATACAACAGCTGATATAGAATAGGGTAATGAACTTAGCATACTTCGAATGTAATTTGAAGTATAATATATATGATACCAAGTACTGGCCGATCATAAAGAAAAATTACGTGATTGTACAGGAGGGAAGATTTATCAATCATCGATTGTATATAATTTACTTGAGATTGTAGATATATGTATAATATTTGAGAATAACAACTTTTTCATGAAACTTATACATAGATAGAATATAAAACCTTAAAGACATACCTTGAAAAGGGAGGGACGGGGTACATACTTTCTATACATTAGAACTCTACGTCCTAGTGTAGAGTTAAGTTGAATAGAAGTTGTCCCCGTACTCGCTCCCTATTTCAAGGTATGTTTTTTAGCGGTTTTTCTTTCTCTCTATTTATATGTAGTTATGAAAAAGTTTAGTTTGATTCTATGAAATATATTGAATATAACTGACAATTCTCAAGTTAAATTTACTTTCTAGATTAATATATTATTTCTTCCTTGTACAATCCGTAATTTCTCTTTATGGATTTTCAGTAGTGGTGTGTTATTTTTTTTGTTCTGTTTAAGATGTGTATGTAGTTCATACCTATTCTTTAATTACAGTATTTGTATGAATTGTTACCATCAATGAGTCCTCACATGCGTTTTGTAATAAATCTAGAATATTGACAGAATTTAAACATAAGCCACACGCCGAACAATTCTATAAGGGTTCGTAAATTATCTGTGATAGCAGTGTAGCACAAACTATATATTATACATACTGGAATGGGATAGCGGTGTCCAAAAGAATTATCCTGTAGTGATTGGGTCACTACCATCTTGAAGATAGCAAAGCGCCCCATATGGTTTCGACGACCGCGTCAGTAATTATAATGCCGAGCGGGGTTCATATGCGGCTGTTCCGTGCCCGGATCGCGCTTGCGTGGGCCGCTCTTGCGTTTTGCTTACACGTGATCTACTAATTAATCTAGTGATAATTATTATACTATTCTAGTGGAATTAATTAATTATTCCTCAATGTTAAAGAATCTTTGGGTAATTCACACCATATCACACTTAGTAACACTTTTTGAATACAAATCAGATAACTTGTGCACCGCTTAACAGCTAAATGACTATGATTTAAAATGAGTTTGGGTCGTAAAAAGATAAAAAACACATCTGCTCAAATTACAAGTTTAAAAGAACTAAGTGTTAATCTTTTCATCCAATCACAGGTAAGGCTCAGGTATGAAAAAACATGTTTTTTACATACCTAAAGAGCAAAAGATGATAAAAATAATTTTCTCGACAAATCTAACATCGAGGTCATATATGAGATATAGGTATACTCCGACCAATCAAGCAGTGGAAAGCCTTTCTTCTTAACCTGTTAAATGATCTTATCCGATCCAGCATGTTTCAGTGTTGAAATATATTTGTATAATAAATGAAGTATTACAATTGGATTCTTGTCTTATGGAATTACTTTTTGACTAGTACTTAGGCTTAAAATTCGCCCCGGATACAAAAATGGATTATCGCTAATTTTAGGCCTAAATTTAGGCCTAACGTAAGTAGTAGGAACACATTTTACAGAAAGGTCAGTTTGAATATATTTTGACCTGTGCATTAGGCCAACATTAGCATCAATACATATAGGTTTAAAGTAAATGATGAGAAATTAGTTTATTTCAACACCTTTATTGAGAAACATCAGAATCTTAGGTGTCAGGCTTGCGGGTTGTTGTGTTTAATAGTAATAGATTGTCAATAGAACATAGAATTTTATGACAGACCCACTAACAAAGTTTGCACGAGATTACGTCATTTTATTTATTTATTTATCTTTATTAGAGTATGTAAGTGAAATAATTGTTAATTTGAATTAACCTGGAATGTTTGACTTGAGACCGAGTTTATTTAGCATAGAAGAACCTAGTTTGTTATTTTTATACTTATTACATGGCTAAAGAGGATGTAAAGCAGTAAAGTCAATAGAACAAAACGTGCATAGCTTGGTGTAGTAGGGGTGCTAGGCTTGATTACTGATTTACCTGATTTATTGCTTTAGAGGTACCTACAAAGATGACTTGAATGAAAGTTTCCACAAATTTTAGAAAAAATTTAATGTTTTAAAACTTGCCCTAGTTATGAAATATTTATAAATCAAAAAGATTTAATAGTTTTAATTAATAAATTCTTTGTTCAAGTATAATGATTGATTTATTTATAGGAAGTTTAAGAACTTTGAAATATGTTTAGTTTATATTTTGAATGAGTAATATAAAGCTGTTCTTTATTTTTATTAAATACTATAAAATGTTAATAAATTTTCCGTTATGTGTTGAGTAGATGGCGTGTGTGTATGTGTGGTGTGTATGTGTGTTTCTAATAGATAATGATACAATAACTTTATTAAGTTAGTAATAGCACTAGTTAATAATAAAAATATATAAATAGAAAGTGGTTTTAAAAAAATTATAATCGTTATATTTTAAGTGCGTGTGCGTGCGTGTGTTGTCGTGTGTGTGTGTGTGTGGTGTGGGTGTGTGTGTGTGTGTGTGTGTGTGTGTTGTGTGTGTGTTTCTAAATAGTAATAACAGATAGGCCATGAAGGATAATTATACATCTTAAGTATATATAAAATTAAGAAATAGAAAATTTTTAATAAATTATAACTTATTGGGTAAGTGAAGTGTGCGTGTGTGGTGTGTTGTGTGGTGTGTGTGTGTGTTGTGTGTTTAAAAAATATAACAATAGGCATGATATAATCATGTAAGTAATACTAATAATAAAGAATAAAAATAATACCAATGTTTAATAAATTGATTACGATTATACTGGTGTAGTGTGTGTGGTGTGTGTGTGTGTGTTGTGTGTGTGTGTTGTGTGTGTGTATGTGTGTGTGGTGTATGTGTGTTCTAAATATAATAACAATAGGCATGAAGTAATATAAACACTAATCTATAATAAAAAATAAAAATAAAATAATAAAAATATAAAAATAATAATAATAAATAAATAACAATAAATAATAATATAAATAAAGAAGTCATTAAAACAAAAGAAAAAAGCATAAATTGTTACATTAAATTTTGAAAGCAAGCAGTAAAAACATAGCGAGTTAAAGCAGTAAACATAATGATGTATAAGATAAGTAAAAAACAATTATCATAATAGGCAGTAAGCGTACAATATACAAAAGCATACTTACGTCCCTTTGTTGCTAGATCACACCTCTATTGATTTACTCGTTTTCTATCGCTTTAAGGTATGTAATGTTAATAAATATAGTGTTAATTAAAGCAGTAAAACATAGAGTTAAGTTCAAGTAAAAGAACTGCGTTAAAGCAGTAAAACGGTAAAACAAAAGCTACTCTATATCCCTTGCTGGCTAGAACCCGTCTATGATTTTAACTGATTTACTCGCTTTTAAGGTATGTAAATGTTTAAAAATATACGAGTTGAAGCAGTAAAACATATGAGTTAAAGCCGTAAAACATGAGTTAAAGCAGTAATAGCAGTAAAACCACAAGCATGACTAAACCCTTGTTTAGATATTGTTAGCCTCTATTGATTCTGATTTACTGTTTTTAAGGTATGTAGATTTTTTAATAAATATGTGATTACAGCATAAACACTATGAGTTTAAAGCATAAAACAGTGAAAACAAAAAGCATATTAATCCCTTAGGTGTTATGGTAACATCTCTATTGATTTACATGATTTTGATCTGCTTTAAGGTTATGTACATGTAATTGTTTTTTTAGATAAAATTTTGTACCAATTGTAGTAAATATAGAATGTTATATATCTGACACTCGGGTTTTTTCTTCTTCTCTCATTCCTCATTCTTTTCATTTATTATTTGTAAGCAAGACTATCAAAATTAGATGTCTAATTTTTAATGTTATTGGTCAGCCTATTTCCTGTTTTAGAGTGTAACTAGCATGGCCTCAGTACTCGCTCATTCAATTGTGAACTGTAGTCGCTGAATGAGCTTTAACCCAAAGCTCCTCTGGACTCCGTTTCCTGATACAATGGCAGATCATTTTTATTTTGAAGGTAAAAAAAATGTGTATATATATAATATAACATATATAAATAGTATATTTTATATATTAATATTATTATATAATATCGATATAATATATATATATATAATAGTATATAATATATAATGTGTGTGTGTGTGTGTGTAGGGTGTAGGTAGCGTTGTGAGCTACGGCTGGTATATGTATAAAGGGTGGGTGTATGTGTCTAGGTATGTGTGTTTGTGTGTGTTAGGTTAATTGTGAGCGTAAGTGCCTATGGGTAGGTGTACTGTGTGTGATATGTATATGAAGTATGTGTGTGTGTGTAAATAGCCTAGCGGGTGTGCGTGCGTGCATAAGTGTCATAGTTGTGTGTAGGGTGGGTGTAGGTGTGAGCTAAGGGTTGGTTGTATGTAATATGGCAGGGTCCGGTAAGGGTAAGGTGGTGTGATATATAGGGCGGGTGTATGTGGCTAGGTATGTGTGTGTAGGTGCAGATGTGAGTGTAAGTTGTCTATGGGTGGGTGTGATGTGTGTGTGGTATAAGTAGCTAGCGGTGTGTGTGTGTTATAAGTAGCGTAAATACGGGATGTGTTGTGTGTGTAGTTGTGGTAAGTAATGTTTAATATGTATGAGTGTGTGGGTATGGTGATTGATAGCATTTACTCTCGCTCTCTTCGTGTATATAACTATAATAAAATATTAAAAAAATAAAAATTATAAATGAAAAAAAATATATTTATAGTATATATATATCTACTATATATAATATTATATCTATATATATTATATTATTATATATATATATATATAATATACTATAGTATTATATATAATTGCATATTATAGTGTAAATGAGGACAAAGATAAGAATGCGCTTTTCTAAACTTTAATATGGAGAACGCTAATTCCAATTTAATGCTTATGTATAAGATCTTTTATATATATAGTAAAAGTGTTCAGGTATCAAATGGGCATTCAGAGGAGCCAAGCTGTTTAAGTCTCTATACACTTCTTAAAGGCTACGGTCGAGTTCCAGTTCGGTTAGTGACTGGTATATGTCACTTTTATTTTCCTGGCATTTAATGTTATTCCTTGCGGATGGGATGATTGATTCGCATCAGAAGATAGAAGATGTTATGCGCAAGCGCTGATGTGCATATGACATGTTGCCCGCAAACGTCTGTGCAATAATCAATGGCGTAAGTAGTATAACAAATAGGACATTGATGACCATTCCTTAAAGAGGGCCAAAGGGGTTCAGGATACCTGTGAACTTCCAAGAGTCAAGAGCAACTGATAATATTTATCTTAATATATATATATTATATCATATAATATAAAATATATATATATGATATAGTATTATTATGATATATATATATATATATCTATATAATATATATATTATATATATTTATATATTATAAATATAGAATATATATAGTATATATTATTATATATATATATATATATATAATAATAATAATATATATAGTATATATATATATATATATATATATATATATATATATTATATAGATATACATTAATATATAGATATAAATATCACCATTATTACTATGTATATATATATATAAGATATAGTATATATATAGTATATATATATATATATAATATATACTTACTATATATATATATATACATATTATATATACATATGAGGCAAATTTGAAAATAGATTCCAATGAAAACTATGGTAATATGGGGATTGGGAAGACTGCCTTGGAAGAGCAAGACGATAAAGTAGTTACGGTTGAGTGAACGGGTATAAGAGGACACGGTGAAGTAAACGGGTAGGGTATGGGACTGGATGATGAGGGTGTGTGAGTGTGTGTATATAGGATAGGTGTATGTGTCTATGGAGGCATTCGTGGATATTAAAATACATTCATGCGAGTTATAGAAAAACGAGGATGCGCAACAGCGAAAAAAAACTATCGCGTGGTGGCACGTGGGTGCGGCGCGGTTCGGCGCGGCTCGGCAGGGCCTTGCCGTTAAGCGAAAACGCGTTGGTGAATCCCGAAACACCCCTCCCCCCCTTAAGCCTTAGGGAAGGGGGGTGGGGAAATACCGCGAAAAATTAAATAAATAGAATAAAAAAAATAAAAAAATAAAAAAAAAAATAAAAAATAAAAAAAGGCACTAAAAAACACCCATGAAAGTACGTAGTATTAAAAATATATAGAAGGGAAAAAGTGTAGAAAATTTAATAATGAAATGACTACCATAAAAGTGGATGAAATAAAGGAAATGCTTTAAAAAGGTTCAGCAAGGTATCCTGAGTAATAAAAGCCGCTAAAAAAGGCCTAAAAAGTGCTGACTATAGAAAAAAGGCTAAAAGTGCTTGATACACAGAAAAAAGGCTAAAAAAAGTGCTTGAAATATTAAGAAAAATGCTAAAAAAGTCCACGGAGGATACCTGAGTCTGTAAAAAATACATGCTCAACTGAACATGGCCCGTAATTACCCTTCCATGTAGGGTGGGTGATGCTCACCCTCCACTTTAATGTAACTATACTACTAATATACCATTATGATATATATATATATAATATATGTTATATATATTAATATTATATATATTAATATTATATAATATAATATAATATATATACATATATATGTATACTAGCATAGGGTGCGGTTTCTCACCCAGCTTGTTTTGGATGGGTGTCGAGTCAAAGGCCAAAAGGCTTATAAACTGTCTAGTACTTTCTAGTTCACTTGACCCAGTATGCTTTGCGGCTCGATGTTGGTGTTTTATCTCTTTTCCATAGGTACCATAGCGGCAAGTGCTCAAGGGAACTTTTCACTCGCGTCCATCACCTTTACGACGCCACTCGTACACAAGGGGTGCTTGTGGGCATGAGTTTTTGTCTTGAATATCAGTAATTCTAGGTATAGTGTCGCTGCGGGTGCACCTTTTGTTTTCTGCCACATCTGTTCTGTGAAGTTCTCTTCCATCTTCTGTGTTCCTACTCAATTTAAATATCTCAATTTTAAATAGCGACTGTGCTCATCTGCGCAATTTGCTGTAGATGAATTTTTGTGGCGATCAACACCCCCTCCTTAAATAGGGATCTGCCCGTGAGAGGCGGTGACACTGTAATATATTATATATAGTATATAATATATATATAATTATATATAGTAATATATATTAATAGCTATATAATATTATATTATATATATATTTATATATATATATATATATACTATATCTATTACATATATATATATATATATATATAATATGTAATATATATGAATATATATATAATATAATATATTATAGATATATATATATATAATATATATAATATATAAGTATTAATATATTAATATTATATACTACTATAATATATTTACATATAGTGAGAGAGAGAAATCGAAATGCGAAGTGAATCGAAATCGGCACTTTTGACTGGTATTGGTATCGGAATCCGGCATTGGCTGAAAATTTTTGAAGCGTTCAAAGAGGAAATATATATATAGAAGTATATATATATATAATATATAATATAGTATCATATAATATATATATAGTATATATATATATATATAAATATATATATATATATATATATATATATATATATATTATATAGGTATATAATATTATAAATTTATAATATATATATAGTATATATTTCATATATCTTATATATATACTATATATATATATAGTTATATATATAATATATATATAAGACATATAATAATATGATAATATATATATATAGGAATTTAGTAAGTATATATTTATATATTAGTTTATTATATATATATGATATATTATATATTATACTATATACATAGTATATATATAAAGATATAATATATAATAAGCTATATATAATTTTTATCGAATATATAATATATAAATATTATAATAAGTTATCAGTATATATATATTATATCAGGAAGGTTGTTTTTGTTAAACCAGCATGGTTTCTGTTTAAACAGAAAACATTGTGTTTTTAATGTTTTGTGTTTTGGTTTTGTTTTTTTGTTATCTTTCTAAATAAAAAAAACTTAAACTAAAAGAATTGAGAAAAAGAACTGAAAGTTTATAACATCCTAAAAAATATATATTGGAATGAAGTAATAAATGAGGGGAAAACATTTTCCAGAACATTTTCTAATATCGAGTTCATGTAACGATTGAGAATAATTAAAGACCATACACAAAATTGAAGCTATGGTAGAGGATATAAAGATTTTCATTCCTGCTTCCTGTCTTCGTTAAACTTTCCTCAGAGAAGGAGGGACATGGCTGGAAAATTCACAAAAAATATCAGTTGCAATAATAATGGAATAAGGAGAGTGATGCAACAGTTTCACGTCTAGAAAGATTGGAGATAGTTTGTTAGAGTAGGTGAGTTAAAGAGTTGATAAGCCCAAGATTACACTTTGTCATATAAAGCAATATGTGTGGAACTACCCCAGAATTGTGATTCATACTCTATAGAATGGCGAACAACTCTCTTATGTAGAGGTAGCAACTAGGGTGGTAAGAAAAAGTTCCGAAGGCTCCTCGGGATACCATATTTCCTATAAACTTGTTAGAAAGAACATAATGTGATCCTTCTAATAAAGACCACGAAAAAAGTGAATATTAATAATATTAAGAGCAAAAGAAGGTTAGAGTTGTGTTTTCAAAGAAAGAGGATATTATAGATGTGTGAAAGATTATTTCAAGTAGATATATTAAAAAGCTGGGTTATTTAATCATTGAAAAACAACCATGTTTCCTTTAACATAACTAAAGGTATCAGAAAAATCAGAAGTCTGATGCTTCAAGGCTATCCTGTTAGTATCATTTGTTTGCTATTGAATTTAGTCTTTCAATTGGAAGTAATAATGATGAGTGATGGAGTTATCAGCCTAAGTAAGAGTTGAGAGGAGACATAGTAACAGATATAAAATAAAAAAGAAAAAAAGTTGGGGATAGAACAGAATTTTGAGGAACACCTTTCTGGGCAGATTTAAAGGATAACTGGTGGCTATCTACAATAGCAGCCATATAACGACTGAACAAAAGTCGAAGAGAAGGTTACAAAGAGAAGGATAAATACCGAAAGTGGGAAGTTTAGATATTAAAATTTTGTGCAAGAGTTTATAGAAAGCCTTCGATATGTCTCCCACCCACAGAAAAAGATTCACCGAAATGAGGAACAGTAGAGAATCAAGAGTCGGAGAGAGAGGAAAGAAGATTACCAGTCAAATGGTCCTTAAAGAAGGCATACAGACAATCAGAGATAAGATTAGAAGATTTAAGATATTTCTAAATCTTTTATTAATTGATTCGAAAACTTTAGGAAGAACAGAGGTTAAAGCTAAAGGACGATAGTTGGATTGCTGATTGGAATCCCGCTTCTTCAGCAAATGCTTAATCAATAATTAATGCATTTTTTCAGCAGGAAAAAAGGGTTGAAGTTTATATGCAGCGAGGAAACAGGTTACCAAGGTAGGGTGCAACCTCAGAAGCACAAGCTTTGAGGACAACTGGAGGGATAGCTTCAGCACTCTCCACCTTCTCAATGTTAAGCTCAGAGAACGCAGATATAACATTTTAATGAGTTGAAAGGAGGCGCTGACGAGGAATATCTCTTGAATCGTCTAGAGTGGAATTAGAAGGAAAGGTTTGAGCAAACATATCAGCTTTAGTAGAAGTTAAGACAGCAGTATTTCCGACAGAGATACAAGAAGAGGGGGGAGAAAGAAGAAAAGTTGGAGTTGACACTTTAAACCGGCAAAATCTCAGAAAGAGTGTGAAGTAGAATAACCAAAAAGATTATTGCAATTTCTACGAAGAAAAGTTTTTAAGAGTATCGAAAAGATGATTTTTTGCCAGTCCGGAATGAAATGTAAAATGATTAAAACAGGAAGTTCCTGGATTTGAAGACAACGA
>JABUQX010028711.1:17500-27500 GCA_015478945.1 Trachelipus rathkii | reverse complement strand
CAATTTGGCTTTAGGAAAAATAGGTCTACAACTGAGGCCCTTGTTTGTATGACGGAAAAATATATGAAAATATAGAACACAAAAACTCATCTGCGCTTATTTTATTGGATCTTTCAAAAGCATTTTGATACAATAGATCATCGTATACTTCTGAGAAAAATGTATAAAATGGGAATTCAGGGAAATACACTACAATGGTTTAAAACATATCTAGAAGGAAGATCACAGTATATCAAATTGGGTGAAATACGCTCGGATAAACTGCAAATAAATTGTGGTGTTCCACAAGGATCTATACTTGGCCCTTTACTATTTACTCTTTATACTAATGACATATTTAACTCACATGATTCTTTCATGGTTGCTTTTGCCGATGACATATCAATATTAATAAGTGATAAAGATCCAAACATCCTACCAGAGAAAACGATAGACACATTAAATAAGATTGCAACATGGATCGATTACAACAAACTTACACTAAATGTACAAAAAACTTCATACATTCTTATTAGCAATAAAACTATAACTGATAATTTCAACATAAAAATAAAAGGAGTTGAACTGAAAAGAGACACATATGCAAAAATACTTGGGGTAATAGTTGATGAAAAATTAACATTTAAAGAACATATTAAACAGTTAGTGAGTAAACTAGCAAAGTACATGTATATACTAGTCAAATTAGCAAAATACATTCCTCTTATTATTATTAATATAATAATAATAATATATAATTATTATTATTATTATTGCCCAGTATACGGCATAGCAAATAAATCAGTTATTCAACCGCTTATAACTATGCAAAAACGTTTTATACGACTCCTAAGCGCTGCTAGAAGCTTCTATGATCATACAACACCTTTATTTAAAAAACTTAAAATTCTGCAGCTCGAAGATCTGTTAAAGCTATCCCTTTTAAAAGAGCAGCATAAGATCATACATAATAAAGCCTGTAACTTATTGTTAACTAATTATCAAAATAATCAAAACCGAAGAAGTAGGGCACTGCGAAATAGTTCACATATCAACCCCCCTTTATATAGATTAGAAAAAACTAGACAAGCAGCTAGCTATAAAGGTGCTAAACTTTATAACGAATTACCGCATAATTTAAAAAATGAAGAATCCTTAAAAGCATTTACATTTAAAGTGAAAACACGTTTTATTGATAAGTATTATTATTATTATTATTATTACATTATTATTATTACATATATTATTATTATTATTATTATTATTATTATTATTATTATTATTATTATTATTATTATTATTATTATTATTATTATTATTATTATTATTATTATTATTATTATTATTATGACCTGAACCATGATCCTGACCCAACTGAACTGATCACACCATTTTGACACCACACCACACCACACACACATATTACATATTACATATTACATATTACATATTACATATTACATATTACATATTACATATTACATATTACATATTACATATTACATATTACATATTACATATTACATATTACATATTACATATTACATATTACATATTACATATTACATATTACATATTAATTATTAGTATTATTTTTATTAGTATTATTATTATTATTATTGTAACATAATTATTGAGTTATGAAAAAAACTCATAGTTACTATCCAAATCGGGATAGTCACTAGGTATTAATATCATTATGCTAATTATTATTATTACATACATATTATTATTATTATTTTTTTATTATTATTATTTTGTTATTACATATTATTGTTACATATTATTGTTATTATTATTATTACATATTATTATTATTATTATTATTACATATTATTATTATTATTATAATTGTAATTGTACTGTAATTGTAATTGTAATTGTAGTTGTAGTCGTAATTGTAGTTGTAAAATTTGTAATTGTTATTGTAATTGTAATTGTAATGTAATTGTAGTTGTAATTGTGAATTAGAATTTAGCTGATTACCACACACATTACTACTACCACACACACATTACACATTACATTAATCACACACATTACTACTATTACCATTATTACACATTATTACACATTATTATTATTATTATTATTATTATTATTATTATTATTATTATTATTATTATTATTTTATTATTATTATTAATTACTATTTTTTTAAATGATAATTTTTGAGGCATGAAAACCTCATAGCTACTACACTGATCGGGATAGTCACTAGGTATTAATATCATTATGCTAATTCACCATTATTATTATTGTAACTTTAAACAATTCAAAATTACTATTGAAAGGAAGAGGCATCAGTGTATGTTGATGCTCAAAATTATAACTGTAATTAACAATGATGAAATATAAGAAATGAATGTATTGTATTCGGGGCTCAAAGGACACAACACTGTGTTGCAATTAGTAGACCCATTTCAGATAGGAGGGAAATTGCATCCTAATTTATTGGCTTATTGAAATTGTAATATTATAAAATTATGTGTATCTCTATTAAAGGATGAAAATTGTAACTGTTATCTTGAATAAATATTTTTTGATTTTGATTTTGATTTTGATTATTATTATTATTATTATTATTATTATTATTATTATTATTATTATTATTATTATTATTATTATTATTATTATTATTATGGATACTATTAGTACTATTTTATTTATTTCAATTATTATTATTATTATTATTATTATTATTATTATTATTATTATTATTATTATTATTATTATTTTTATTTTTTTTTTTTTCCTAAATTTGATATTGACATTATTATCATTTTTTTTTTTTTTTTTTTTTTTTTTTTTTTTTTTTTTTTTTTTTTTTTTTTTTTTTTTTTTTTTTTTTTTTTTTTTTTATTTTTATTTTTATTATCATCATCATCATCATCATCATCATCATCATCATCATCATCATCATCATCATCATCATCATCATCATCATCCATTATATATTTTGATTTTTTTTTTTTATCTGATCTGATTGATCCTGATGATCTGATTTATTATTATATATTACATTATACATATTATATATTATGATTATTATTATTATTATTATTATTATTATTATTATTATTATTATTATTATTATTATTATTATTATTATTATTATTATTTTTATTATTGTTATTATTGTTATTGTTATTATTGTTATGGTTTTAATTATTTTTAGACTCATTATTAAATATATTTCGAGTTTCAAAGGACACACCACGTAGTTGCAATTAGTAGACCCATTTAACATACTAGGAAAATTAATTTTGGTTGATTTATAATTGATTGATGTATTGAAATTGTAAAATATTTGACAATACATTATAAAATGTATGTCATCTTTGTTATTTATATGATTAAATTGTATTTTTCAGGTATTGAGTAAGTTGTTGGAATTGAATTGAATTGAAATATTATTATTATTATTATTATTATTATTATTATTATTATTATTATTATTATTATTATTATTATTATTATTATTATTATTATTATTATTATTATTATTATTATTATTATTATTATTATTATTATTATTATTATTATTATTATCGCATTTAAGATACTTTAAATTATTATTATTTGAATTTTCTTTTTAAATAATTCGTTTTTTATGCGGCGAGTCAATCATTTTATATGCCTAATAACTGAGCTTTAACTCAATACGTCAATTAGCATGAGGGGAGCCTCCCTTAACCTATCATGCTTTACTGCTTTACTGTTTTCGGGTATGTAAAACATGAGGTTGCAGACCCCAAAGACGTAAAACTGTAAGTTATAAAACTGAAGGGATACCTCCCTTATCATGTTCTGCTTTCCTGATTTACTGCTTTACTATTTTACAGCTTTACTGCTTTAATGCTTTAAAGCTTTAAAACATGAGTTTGCAGACCCCAAAGACGTAAAACTGTAAGTCATATAACCGAGAGGAAAAGTCCCTCCTCCTGTTATGCTTTACTGCTTTACTGCTTTACAGCATTAATGCTTTAGGGTATGTAAAACATGAGTTTACAGACCCCAAAAACGTAACTCTGTAAGGTAAATGACCTAGGGAAAACTACCTCATCCTGTCATGCTTTACTGCTACAATTCCTATTTGAGCAGAAACATCTTTTATTTATTTAAACTATACACATCGTGAAATTTCATGAAACTTTATCTTTTATATACATTTTACTTATATACTTATAGATCTTTATACATGGACGTAAAATTTAAAGACAGTTAAAGCAACTTGTTCATTTTTAAAACCTTTATTACATAATTAGAAACTAAATAATCATTGACATACATATTTTTAGCATTGAATATATTACAAGAATATTAAAAATAAATATATTTACAAGGATATTATATATATATATATATATATATATATACATATATATACATATTTATAAATAAATAAACTTATTACATACATACATACATATACAAATTCTTTGAACATATTTCTACATACATACAAATAAAAATAAAAAATATAAAATAAAAATATATAAAAAAAAAAAATATATATATATATATATATATATATATATATATATATATATATATATATATATATATATATTACAATGTTATTAAACAAATAAAATTACTTCACACATTCATAGAGACTCTACGAGGAATTCAAATTTATACGCTCTGTCTTTACAAATATTCCAATTGTTTATATCATTAGCCCTTAGGTAGTTTCTTACCTACTCAATACCGTCTGTTAGCACATTTAAAAAGTTCCCTCTCAGATATCATGGTATGTTTACATTTGCTGTCCGCAGCGTAAATCTTCCTCACAATAAGTTCCCGGCCAAACAGACGAACTCCCCGCAACCACAACCGTACGTCCAAACGACAGCTCCAAATCATCGACCAGTAACTTCTTATATGCATAATATTCCTGGTATAGCATGTAATGTGTAACAGTTACATAATTATACAGCATTTCCAATTTCTTCTTTTGCATTAATACCCTCCAACGAACCTCAGATAGATATTTTATCTGTGTTAATCCAGAAATATAGATTCTACGAACCGTAGGCTCAAATACTCCTGTTTCAATACACATCTTTTATACTCGAACTTAAATTCTGTGTGAAATTATACACTTAGAAAAAGAGAGAGTAAGGTTGCTGCCCTTGTAATCCCCTATTCTGCTAATAATCGTTTTCGGTGAGTCTAATGCTTCGGTACTCTTAGAGTACTCCTTGACACATTTAGCATCGTGACGACATAAATAGAGTAGTTTGTCTGTACACATAAAAATACGATTGTTACTAGAGTATACAGATTGATTAATACACGTGAAAAAATCAGATCCGGCGGGGTTTCATTTATATAAGAATGAAACCTCTGGCCCTGGGTTTTGAGTTCCCATTGTATAACGTCTTGTATAGAGGTATATATGATAAGACTGATCATAATGTACACACGGTAATACACTTAGTGAAACTAGAACACTTTTTAAGACAGAACAGAGATGTTCAACGCTTAATCAACAGCTTAAACGGCTATGGTTTTTAAAAATGAGTTTAGACCTCCAAGTAAAATAACATCCATGTTCAAATACAGCTTTAAAGAGATGAGGTAATTTTCGTCCAATCACACCAGTACACGTATAAGAGATAAAGGATATTCAGCTAATCACAGGATAGGCTAAAAGGAGATAAGATTTACTCCGACCAATCACAAGAAAGGCAAACATTTATGCCTTATCAGCTCAAAAAGGTCTCCCTGAATCAATATGTTTCAGATTAAAATATATTTATTTAGACTTGTATCTATGTTGTCATCATGTTTTGTTCTGTTTTATCATGACTTGTTTTCGGTCTTATCAACTTGCGTTTGTAGATAATGCTTGTATCATCAGATTAATATATATATATATATATATATATATATATATATATATATATATATATATATATATATATATATATATATATATATATATATATATATATATATATATATATATAGTAATAGTGAGAGAGTATATGAAAGAGTATATATATATATATATATATAGAGAGAGAGAGAGAGAGATATATATATATGAGTTAATATATATATATATATATATATATATATACATATATATAGTTAGTTAGCATAGTTATATATATATATATATATATATATTATTATTTATATATATACATATTATTACATATATATATATATATATATATATATATATATATATATATATATATATATATATATATATATATATATATATATATATATATATAGAGTATATATATAGAGAGAGAGTATATATATATATATATAGAGAGAGGAGAGAGAGAGAGAGAGAGAGAGACAGGGAAATATATGAAATGAAGAGTATATGGTGGACCCATAAATATGATCCCCGAAGGAAATGCAAACACCAAGAACGCCCGCTACTCTCATAGCCAAGCTACTACAGTCAATCTCACACACCCTCAAGATCCCTGACCTAATCCACCCCAGACGGTGCACCCCAGACGGACTGGGGACATGCATCTCTCACTCAAACCGTCCAACACATCCCCAAAACGCCTTTACACACACACCGCCCGCACCTCTCAAATCACACCCAGCAATGGATCATATTATTATACTTTTATGTTATATCGAAGTATATAGTTTCATGTCCTTTTCCTTCACTGGAAGGAGGGACGAACTCGATGTCCATGAAATTATATGTTGCGATAAACAATGCGTTTTGGTATTGTGGCGTGGCAGGCCTAGTTGAGAGAACGGATGTGTAATTAGTAATATGCACCATGCGATTTTAAAATAAAACTGTGAACCTTTGAATATATGGTAAACTCCTATAGCTGAACTTTTTAAATATACATAAGCACAAAATGCTAACGCTAAGCCGTTCAGTCTGGATACTGGAATATCATATTCGGCTACACTGTCTCCATGAACCCTAATACGTGACGTCAGATAAATGAATTTTCCTGAAACTTTAGCTGTTCAGTTTATATACATTTAACTCTTGATATATATAGCAGGAGTATATATATATATATATATATATATATATATATATATATATGAAAGAAAGATATATATATATATATATATATATATATATATATATATATATATATATATATATATATATATATATATATATATATATATATATATAGTATATATATATATATATATATATATATATATATATATATATATATATATATATATATATATATATATATATATATATAGTATAAGTGAGAGAGAGAGAGAGAGAGAGAGAGGAGAGAGAGAGAGAGAGAGAGAGAGAGAGAGAGAGGCTGTGGGCTGAAAGCTTATGGATATAAGTAGTGACAGCGATGGAAGATGGGAGCAGAGCATTAGAATATAAATCATTGACATACAAATTTTTAGCATCAAATATATTTACAAGTTCATTAAAACACACATTGTTTAAAAAACATATAATGAAATAAATACAATAGACTCCACATAAATTAGAGTACGATGGCTGAACAGGTCAAGACATAGTGTTATATAATTTGCATTATTATATTTTAAAAAGAAATGATATAATGATTATCTAATATAAATTTTAAATCCAAAGAATCAATCAGGTGAACAGCGCCATTTTTCTCCCTATAGACAGAAATCCAATGTCCTCCTGTTGTAATGTGACGATGTGAAGTGTTGAACACGAAACCAGTATCCTTCTCTAGTACGAGAGTCTATTTCGTTGATGTATGCAAAGACTACTAAAAATCGAGGTTCGTTTTTAAACATAGTTTTTATTTCTTCTTCATTCATCTTTAATAATTCAGAATCACGTTGCAGCCCTGTCAATTTCAATGAGCTGAGGATATTCTAGATAAACAACAACGGTGATGGATGATTGTAGACTTCCACTAAATGAGAGACTTAATCCTAGTGTCCCCTTTCTCAAAGTGTTTAAATGACTTGCGTTACACGCTGAAAGGTCTGCGCTGAGATCGAAAGCATATAAATTACTATTCTTTGAGTATTCTTCAAGATTTACCCCCGTACCGCTATCACCGCATGAAACCGTATTAGCTATTAGTTCGTAAAAAGGTCTCGAGAATAGATATTGTGCCCCATTGTATAACATTTCATAGTCATGTCCGCAAGGTTGTTCATTTACATGTAAACTGACACCTCTAATTCCAAAAGGGGAGAATTTATAAGGGGATTTTTCATAATGCCCAGAGTTTGGTTCGTGTTCGACAATTCCTACATCTACTTTTTGGGACAGATTCCAGTTAACAATATTTGGAAAATTGATACTCGATAATCCATGCGTAAAATTAAACAGTTTGGTTTCAACTCTTCTGATGGGGTACTTAGCTGAAGTGGTGAAAAGCGATTTCTCAATTTCCAAGTGCTCTGGAGAAATAATTTCAACTTTCTAACATAGAGAAAAGCCTCTAACAACTTGAAACAGGCTCTGGACATACAGCCATTGCAGCAGGTTTACTTTTAAGTGCGAATTTAGGACTTGATCTGGTTAAGCGGATTCTAGTATCTACAGCTGGGAGAATAAGTCTTTCTTAAGAGAAGATATCTCCATTTAAGCGTCCGTAAAATTCGTAAGTGTTATTTGTGACTTTCGCCGCTTTATCTATTTGTGCAGCCTCGTCTTTGAAACTGTAAAAACCACATGATTGAAGATGAGATTCTTTAGCATCATCTGAAAAATTTAGTAAATGGTCTTTATAACTTCCATAAGAATAATTAGCCGCTGTCGCACCAAGTGAAGTTTCATTGAGATAAACTTCAATCTAATTAAAACAAATATACAGGAAATTTGACTTTGTATACACTATGTGATCGTCACCGAAAGGAAGATCTGTCCCATCAGGCCTCGTCAATTTCGTTTTTAAATATAAAAACACATTGGATGGATCTAGATACTGGTCTGAAGTGCCTGGAATATTAAACTCGAGGGGAACATCAGTACTGAAGATCGAGTGAGTGGGGTTAATGCTGATGAAATTGGTCTCGCTTACGCTAATCTGGGTAGGACCCATGGAGAAAAGATCCAATTCGCTCTTGCAGCAGTCTGGGTTAGAAGGATGAAGGAAATGTATCTTGTTATTCCTTTTATACAGGATAGTTGCATGGTAACACATTTTTAGGTGAAGGATGATAATCAGTAATTAAATCGCGAACACATCAATGCATTTTTTTTCAGACATCTTTTAACCTTAGGCTTTTTCTTGGTTGAGATTTTCCATCGTCCATTAACTTGCGCCTTGCTTCGGCCTGTCATTTTACGTCTTAAGCGGCTCTTAAAGGCATTCAACATCTCGTCAGAAACATCAGCAATTCGTCTTTTATTGTTCCACGTGGATCCACGCCGGTCGCTATATCTTATATAGTTTTCAGGCCTGTTCTTATAGCTTTTTTACCTAAATATTCACCACCTCTTCTAAACAATGGCAGTGCGCTTCTCCATAATTTAGTGAAAAATCCTCCTCTCTGTTTTGTTGGATTTTATATAATACTTATGGCTAGCGCTCCTTAAATAGGGGAGTCACCACTGTGAGAGTCAAAGAAGGATGAAGACGCATCAGGAAACTATATGAAGCCTGAAACCAGTCACCAAGAGCGCCAGCAGAAGATGGTATAAACAACTCATGAAAGACCATGTGAAGCCTGAAACCAGTCACCAAGCGCACTGAAGTAGGGAAAAATCATGAAAAAAGATGGACAGAACAAAGCAACCCCAAAAGACCTTGAAGTATAAATTAAAGGAAGATGGATAGCTGTTTCAGAGAATTGTTTGGGTATAGAGTCAAGAAAATGAACTCGCCATCAGTTATATATATATATATATATATATATATAATATATATATAATATATATTATATATTATAATATATATATATATATATATCATATATATACTATACTATATATTATATATATAGTATATATATATATATATTATATATATATATATATATAATATATATATTATATATATAATATATAATTATATATATATATATATATATATATATA
>JABUQX010028711.1:0-7500 GCA_015478945.1 Trachelipus rathkii | reverse complement strand
AATTAATCATGTAAATTAAAGCAATGTTAATAATGTTAATATCGCGAAATTGATATCAACTATTCAAAAGAAAAAAAAATTAAAGCAAATGTTAATAATGTTAATATCGCGAAATTGATATCAACTACTTAAAAGAAAAAATAGTAATAAAACAAGGTTAGTTTTTAATAATTAAATGGTCGCCAGATTAATCAAATGATCAGATAAGACTTTAAGATTAATCAAAACAAAACGGTAAACATTAAAGTTAATGGTTAGTTAAAACAAAGCAATTACTGACTTAATTGTAAGCTCGTAGCGGTGAATACTAAGAATATTTCTTCTAAAAATTAAAGAAAATTCAAAACCTAACTTGAAAAAAATGAGCAAAAATCTAAAAAATACTAAAAATGAAACTAAAAAACTTGCTTCTTACAAAATACTTAGAAAATGAAGCAAAAACTTCTATCTGTAAAAATGCTAGAAAACTGTAAAACTAAACGAAGCTTGTGCAAAAATTAATAAAACTAGCTTATTTCCTTATTATTATTTATTATTATTTTTTTTTTTTTTCATAAAAAAAAGTTTTTTACTTTTTTATTTTTTATTCCTATTTATTATTTTTTAAAACATGTTGTTCCTCCCTTGAGTGAAACACATTTATTGTTGTATAAAAATAATAAAAAAAATAAGCGTGTTAGTCTATGAAACTAATGCGGACTAAACTTAATAATATAAACAAAACTAATATCTTTAAGTTCAAAACTAAATGCTTTTCGTTTCTTCCTTCGATGTTACAAAAGAAATTAAACGTTTGGCAAAAGTTTTCTCAATGGTAAAAACTAGGTTATTTTAAAATTAAATTTGATATTTTAAAATATCAGGAGAGCAAAAAAAAAAACGTGTTTCCAAATCTGGAAAGATTCTTATATTTACATAAAACGTGTTCATCGGAACATCTTTGAAAGCTACTCTAAAAAAATAGATACTTTCACTAATCTAAAAGAGCAAAAAAAAATCAAAAAAAAAATGTTATCATCAAAAATCTGTTCACTGGACATCTTTTAAATCAACGCTGTAGGAAAATAACGGTATAAATTCCTTATCTATCTGCTTTAGGAGAGTCTGTCTCAATCGTTTGAGTCTCCTTTTACGAAGTTTATGAAATAAACTGTTATTTAAAACCTTTGTTTTTTAAAATTTATATTAAAAAATTAAAAGAATGGAGCGGCTAACTATAAAAACATAGTAAACAACGTTATGGTACATCTGGCTACATTCGCAACGTAATCAACGACTGGCTTGGTTACTCTAGGATACTTTGGAAAAACACAGGGGAAAACATCATCCCAAAAACTGGTAACTTCCTTTAAAGGACCTAACTTTCAAGCGCTATTACGCAACATCAGACATGATGAGATGAAATAACTTAAGTCTTTTCCGTTTGAAGACTCGGTTCGGTTACTACCTTAGAACACTGTTATGTAACATCAAACATAATAAGATGTATTACGCAAGTCTTTTTACGAAGGATTGCATTCAACAGAGCTATGATTTACTTTTAGTTATCGGTTCCCTTTTCAATTCAATAATAAAAATAGAAAAAAAACGATAGGTGCCGCTCGAAACGGGCTTCCTGTTGCTTCCGACAGTTTCGGAGCAAAATTTAAACCTTTATCTAAAAACTGACTGAAAATCATATCCTGAACATCCAGAGACCCGCTTGATTGTTTCAAGGTTTTTAAGGGGAAAGTACCGGGGAAACTTTCGGCCCACGAGTAATTAACTTCCCTTAAAAGGACCTGATCATCAGAGCGTCGTTAGGTAACATCTGTCTAATGAGATGAACTAACTCAAGTCTCTTTTACGGAGGAATACGCTTACCCTCCTATGATTTTAAATATATATATATAGTATAATATATTATATACTATATATATATACTTATATATATATAAGATATATTATATATATATATAATATATATACTTTATATATAATATATATATATACTCCAAAACCGAAAATGATCAATGGATAATTCTGTCGGCTGAAAATTGGTTCGAAATTGCCAAAAAATTTGCTTACAGAAATTTGTGGCTTTTCACTTAAACTGTTAGCTGTTCTGGGCCGAGCTTCTTGCTTACAAGCACGGTTATCCAGATATGTGTTCGCGCACATATGATTTACGCACAACAATATATATACTATATATATATATATATATTATATATATACATATATATCATATATATATATAGTATATATAATATATATATATATATATATATATATATATCTTAGATGAAATCGAACTCTGGGGGCGGCGAAGTTGCTTACATAGTTCAGATTGCTTGTTCGTCTTCTTCTTCCTCTTCCTTCCTCACTAGGGCATCTGATCCAGCCGGTTGTCCTTGGCGCTATATAAACACTCTCGTAACGGTTACTCTTCGCGTTTAGACTCGGTTTCGTCATCCACTTATTACTGGAGGATAGTCCCTGGACTTTTCTCCTGGTCCTTCTTCCGCTTATATCCTCATATTCTCTGGTTTGTGAATAGAAGGATTTCTAGTGCCTTGATCTACGCGTCCACTAGAGACAATCTATCTAGGATCTTCACGTCTCATCTTTCTCATCTCTCTTGGCTACATAATCCGAAAACCCCTCGTATTGTCCTGTGGATACTGGGTGTGACCTCCCTGTGGATCACCTATTGTACTAACAACTTAGAATTAGAATGCGCGCGTTCCCCGCCTCTGAACATATTCTACTTTTTAAACACCTTGCCTTATTGGACCTTTTACTCTCTTCCTGGGGTGATGGGTGCCCTGACCCTGGTCTGCTCATGTCCCTGAGAGGCGCATATCAGTCACTGTGACTTAGATTTCTGCCGACAATTCCCAAGGACTTTCCACTTGCTGTGGCTGTCTCGCCACTCGTCGGCGCGTTTCTGGGACGATGCACGGCGACCGGTCCTGTCCTCGAACCTGGTCTAATGGCGTCGAAACGGTAGCGACTGTCAAATACCTTAGGTTTTGCAGTCATTGGAGAGAGATTTACCGGGCTTTCCCATGTGTTCCTATAATAACTACCTTCACCACTCTGGTTTGCCTGAAACTCTTGGTGAGTCGTGGTAGGTTCTGCACCTAACCCTACTGTGGGTTTCACCGTGTTATTTACGTATTTGAATACGAAACTTGCTGTGGACCCCTCTAGGTCTTTATCATAGCAGAAACTTTGATCTGCTGGTGTGATTTCCGAAGGACGGATATTACGATAAAACTGTGTTGCTCTGCCGCGGCAATCGTTTGTATCGCTTCCACCGGGCTGTTCCCGTGGGTATTCATCTGCTGCTGGGTTCTTTAACCTTCGTTGGGGCATGGGCATTTACTGTGCCTACCTCTGCATCTCTACTTTGCCTCGGGGCATAATGACCTTTGTTACTGCCCCTAAATCACTTAAAATTTTATGGTTAGCTATCGTAAGTTCTGTACTTAACTTTGTGTCATCTAAAAAAACTGTTTTCTGAGCAACTTTGAGTTTTCGTCCCTCCCGGGAGTCTTTTACCTTGTCTCACTTTAGAGAATAAAACGAACTCTTTTTTAGAACCAACACAAAACTATGGCTAAAAACACATAAAATGAACGAAAAGTAATCACTGACTATCACTGATACGTTTTGTCTTAAAAATTTAGCACAAATTGCTTAAATGGTTTAAGTTTAAAAACAAAGCGCTAACGTAAGCTCTCGACATAGTTTTTTATTTCTTCTCTCTCTATAAGACCATCATAAAAAACACCCATCTGACCACCACCAATGTTAAATCCATCAACAAGCAAGCAGACAGGACCACTTATAGTCATTCCTAACCGTCTCAACTACGCGTGTCACGTCCCTTGGTTCGATTACCAAAAACCTTTCTGAATAAAGACGCTTAGTCTCGTTGAACATCTCGTATACACTATTCTTAAACTTATATGTTAATATATATATATATATATATATATATATATATTATATATATCACCGCATATATATACTATAATATATATATATATAATACATATATATATAATTATATAATATATATGCTTGCCTTAAAAAAAACCACTGTAGTCTCGTTGACTATAATTAATTATATATATATAATACAGTTAACTACTATAATATATATACGATATATTATATATATATAATATATAATTATATATATATATATATATTAATATATTATATATATATATATCTCTGTATAGATATATATATATATATGCTTGCTTTAAAAAAACACTGCAGTCTCGTTGACTGTATATATATATATGCTTGCTTTTTAAAAAAAAACACTGCAGTCTCGTTGACTGTATATACTACATACATATATATAAGCTGTGCCTTACGAAAGAAAAGAGTACTTTAATCTTTAAAAAAACTTCTCTATTTCCCCGAAAAGCTAATAAAACGTTACCCCTGTATATATATATATATCTCGTCATATATATATATATACGCTGGCTTAAAACGTGAAATAAAATTTCTAAACGGAATAAAATAGAAATGACAATATCTATAGACTATCTATAATCTTTTCATCTCTATGTTTCTCTCTCGTTCTCTACGTTTACGTTTGACCTTCAGATGTGTGTTATAAGCTTCTCTACGCATGCGCGAGTGGGTATGGGTGTGTGTGTGTGTGTTTATGCGTAACTTTTTGTCCAATCGGTCTGTGTCTGTTTGCTCAATTCTTTCTCCCTCCCTCTCTTATTCCCTTTCTATGTATATATATATATATATTAGTATATTACTATATAATATTACTATATATATATATATATATATATACTATATATAATTATAGTATATATATATATATATATATATATATATTTTAGAGTGAAATATTAGTAGCTTACTAAAGTTTAGAGGAATGGAAGGTTTAACTTAAAGAGAAAGTGTTTGAGAAGAGGGTAAACACAGTTTGGAAGATCAATATTGATAAGACTTACTTGCTACCCGTTATCAACTTAAAAATTAGCACTTTACACAAATTTTTTGTCAACTCTGACAATATACCACACCGGATCGATCAATCATAATAACACACTTTCATGGAACCAAAGCTATAAAATATAAAACATCTTATCAACTACATAAAAACCAATTTATGAATGATCACTCAAAAAAAAATAAAAATACTTAAAATTAAAATATTTTTGACAACCTTTTTTACATAAGCATGCAAAAGAAAATATTTTAATTATAACAATTGTATCTTTATTTTTAATAGTGGTTGCGCGCGCAACTTTAATTGTTTTTATATTTCATGGGGGAAGGGGGAAAAGGGTAAGAATTTTTCCTTCGATCCTTCGATATTATGGAGAACCCTTTTCTCCTGCTGGCTGGAGCTTCCTTGGTAAGCTGGTTGGTGGTGAAGAGAGGGCCTTTCCTCTACCGTTGACTGCTTGCCTGAGTAATGGGAGAGACTGTCTCTCGACCGTTGACTGTTCAGCTGGGGAAACTCTTCCCTTAAAATTAAAAAAAATGTATTTTTTAATTAGAAAGTCTTACTTGTATACCTTGTTTCCATGTATTGGCTCCTTAGTGAAGGTTGTGGGTGGTTGTTGTTTGGGCTGGCTGTGGCGCTGTTTGCATCTGACTACTACGAAGATTCCATTCAATTCTGGCAATTGTGGAAGGCCAGAATTTCATCCTAGGCTAGGGCGACAGTTGTAGAGAGTTTGTTTCTCTTGTGCCACTCGGCGTCACTCTCTATTTGAAGGATATCATGAATAAAAGACAAAAGTCTTCCTGTTTACTCGTTTTATTTTAGGAAAAGCATTTAAGGGACCATCGGAAACATAAATTCAACAACAAATTCAGTCCAACAATGCGACCCAATCCAAAAACCTGTTTCAAAACAAAGAATTTCGAAATAAATGAAATGTCCCCACAAATTACAGTACAATAATGCGGAGTTAAATCATACTGTACCAGAACTTTTCAAAATTAAGAACAGTGAATATATTTATAAAAGTAATATAAATAAAATAATATATAATTGTAAAAATTGTTGCACTCATTAACAAAGTAATTGCAAATATAATAATTAATTTAATATATAACACCAATTAAAACCACAATATGTTTATTATAAAAATGAATGAAAATATAGAAATATTTTAAATGACCCATTTTCACTTATCATAACCTCAATTAATTTTTGGATCACCGCTGTGATGTTACAAATAATATGTACTAAATTAGAATGCCAATTTACCTTCACTAAACTTCAAGTAGAATCTTATGGAGCCATGGGACACATGATTTATGCACCCGCAGTAAATAAAAATATATGCCATGTTTTTATATTTCAAAGGAAAGATATACATTAAAATAAAAGTATGTGAAATGGTAAAAAAGAATGTATGTTTACAAAACTATATATATATATATATATATATGATAATATATCTATATAGTATGTAGATACACAAATGTTTTATATAGATACACAAGGGTTTGGGGTAATGTAAATAAAAGTAACTTTGGGAGAATATATTTTTTCTTTGCTTCAGGAAAAAGACGCACTCTACTTATTCACTCTCTATTCTTTTTCGTACCCTTTATAAGAACAAACAAACGCTTGCCTGTGCTCTAGCAAGACGAACAATGATAGTAGTCAGCTTCACAAGAATTTGTGAGCCAACCTCGATCCTTTCCTATCGTGAGGGAATGGAAAATGCAAGGGGAGTTTTGTTATGCAAAGTTAACACGATCTATTTTGTACAAAGAACGTTCGAGAATGAAATTGTTTTGGTTTTGTACGAATCTGCGTAACAAAGAACAAGCGGGGTTTATCCGGGTCTTTTGTTGGGAAAAGGGGGGGGAAGGGGGGAGGGTTTTTTAAAGTCTTAGTGGAAGAAGAGGCTTTTAAGGGCATATATGCATTTGTATGCAGTTTCTAGGCGCAGGTGTTTGTTTCGAATGAAAACTGTCTTTTCTTGTCATGATTCAAGAATTGAAATCGTCTGGCGGAGACGCGTATAAGAGGATGTGGGTCTGTTGAAACTTGTAGATTTACTAATAACGATAATGCCACACATGCCTTTGATTTCAAATTTGTTTTGTGTTCAAAACTGAATTCCGATTTTTTTTTATATATCTATCTATATATAACCATATCTTTATATTAGACGTATATAATATATAGATAGATATATATATAGTATATAAATACATATATATACGGCTCTATCTGAACTATTCATATAATGTATACTATATATATATATACTATATATAGATATATATTAGTGATGCTATTATATATTATTATATATAATAATATACCTTATAATCGTACTATAAGTATATATATATAAATATAATATATTATATCATATATATAAATATAGTTTAAATATGACTATATATATATATATTAATAGAATATATAATATATATACATATATATATATATATATATATATATATTTATATTTATATATATTAATCTCTTCTCCC
>JABUQX010028710.1:30000-33737 GCA_015478945.1 Trachelipus rathkii | reverse complement strand
TGTGCGACATCGTATTAGTAACATAATAATTACGTCCCTGGGATGTGGAAATGTCAGCTCTCAGCGACGTAACAGTGCGACATCACTGCGACGTCCTATGATAACGTAGTATTGACGTACTCTTACGACATCCCTGCAACGTTACACGGTAACATTGCATCGACGTAGTTTTACGACATCTATTTGATGTAACTTTGTAAAATAATATATATTATATATATATATAAGTATATATATTATATATATATTATATAATATATATATATTATATATATATTATATATATGTATATATTATATATATAAATTAATATAATATACACATATATATATATATATATTTTAAAAATATATATATATATATATATATATATATATATATATATATATATATATATATATATACAATCAAAAATCGAGGCAGCACTTAAAGCAGTTTTGGAGAAAAGTTGGCAGAATCTTCCGCGAAACTGTGCTGCTTCTCGGGAGATTGGTCCACCTTTTTGGCAGAATTAACACTAATAAACTGCTTTGTTTCTCGGGAGGGTAATGTGCCTAAAATGCTTGACGCCACCAATAATCCCTTTTAAAGCTACCGCTAATTGCTATAAATCTCTAGATAGTTTTCCCTGGCCGTCTACAAATAAATGCTTTGCCACTGCCATATATAATAATATATAAATATATAATATATATATATATACATTATATATATATATATATATATATTATATTTATATATATACTATATTATATATATATATAATATTATATATATAATTATATAGTGAAGTAATTGCAACAATAAAACTAATAAAACAAAATACCCAAGTTGGAAAAAAACTATGGTAAGTGGTTTCGGGTTTCTGCTGAAGTCCTCCTAAGACCTTATATAAAAATAAAACACCAAAATCAAAAGTAAAAGAATAAAACAGATATAATGGGAATTAATTAATTGGCCTTAGGCCTTTTCACAGTTTTTAAAACGAAGGATATGATTTTGGAACCAAATTATACTAAACATATTCCCATAAATAATTAAGAATTTACCACGTTAAACTATGTATAATTAATATAGTTCACTTTATGACCACTTTATTATTATGTTTCACCAAAATAAACTCAAAAATGTTAAAATTAAAAATTCACACGTGGACTAATGTGTTTTACTTTGTCATTATTTACTAATATGGGAAAGTAAAACTCATTACCTACATATATCTAGTTTTCACAAGAATTTAAAAATGCTTTAAGTTAATTTAATAATGGTTACAAAACTATAAAATATTATATTATCATGAAACATATTTTAAGCTAAGAATATTCGAAAATATTGACAATATGATATTTCTTTATGGTATACTCCAATATTTTTACTGCAAAGGAAGTAAGAAAATTTCTAAAGTTATTAACATCTCAGTATAAAATGTTTTCATCATTAATTTGCTTAAATATTGTTGCACATCCCCTATTTATCCAAACACAAACAAATAAATGAAAATTGTGAGTTGACAAAAAATTATATGGTATCAATCTTTCTTAGTTTTTAAAAGGGAATGACAATGCTAGAAGATAAAATAAAGGAATAAATATCACAAAAAAAGGCACGCTTATAATATTGCAATCTTTTTTTTAAACAAATCTTGATACACTCACTATTAATATACTTTACAAAACAAACATATTAAGCGTTATTTCTTATTACAATGAGATATTGAGTAATGATGTATAATAAACCAATAACTTTTAAATACTCAGCAACATAACTTATTTACTTAAACAATTAGGTATAGAATTAAATGTAAAAAATTGAAGAAAAAAATGGTTAATAAAAACTTAATGTTCCTTACAAATAACTTTAACTGAAATATATATAAACAGTTTTCAGTTATACATGGTGGGTTATAAAGATCTCCCACATTTCGAATAATAAAAAAAAGAACACAACAATCTAGAAAATAAGTTGAATATTTTTGAAAAATAAGAAAAATAATTCTGTTTTAATGTGTTTTAAAAAATGTTATAGACAAATGGCGGATGTTGTTGGCAATACATTGATGGAGTCGTTCCTGAAGTTCTCGATGACTCTCTCTCTTCATCTCAGTGGAATTGCGTCGATTTCCTCTCGGATCCCTTCCTTCAATTCCTCAAGAGCTCGAGGATGATGTTGGAAAACGTTTCCTTAATGCCCCAAAAAAACGTCTAGTGAAGGCATATAGTTGGATTCCTTCATTATCTGCAAAACTACCTATATATATTAATATATATATATATATATATTATATATATATATATATATATATTAATATATATATATATATATATATATATATAATATATATATATATATATTTATTAATATATAAAAACCCTTCTAACCACGAATGGGGCAGTGCGTAGAATTCACCGGAAACAGAAAGTAGCAGAACATGACATGAAGCATGTCGAAAAGAAAAATCCCACTTTAACCGTCCCCTTTATACCCCCAGTGAGAAATCGTCGCAATCAGAAAAATCCACCTTGGGGCTTTTCAAGACGGCGATGAACCCACACTGTGGTATCTCATCAATGTGGAGGTTCATCATCCCTTGGACCAGGCAGCCCACAACCATACCCTCTCACAAAACCCAGCCATTCACTCCTATTATGCACCTTTCTTCTCGCCTCTGCCACACTCGCATTCCTTTCCATCACACATTAATTTACTGACTCGACTCACATTTTCGATTCCCAGCGCACTCACCACTATACATCCTCTTAACCAATCGACTATCATCCATCCTTTCCATATGTCCAAACCATCTTACTGAATTCTCGTGTATTATCTCGTTTATGCCATTCTTCACAACACGCAACTCCCTAACATGTTCATTCCTCATTTTATCAGTTTCGTCTCACACCTAACATACACCCCCAAGATTGTTCTTTTGAACAGATTGCATCTTAGATCTATACCTCTTATTCCACAATATAGTTTCCCTACTATACATTAACACCGGTAACCACATATCTTCATGTAAAACCCTAGTGCAATCAAGACTTAGTCCTTTTGCATTCACCAAGGATCTAATTGCACAAGCCGCCTTCCTACCATTCACAACTTTCCTACTGCATTCTGCATAATTCGTTCTCTTTTCATCAAACATATAACCTAAATATTTAAATTCAGATACTTGTTCTCACCATCCAATATAACTTCACACAGTGGATTCACCTTACTCTTATCTACACTTACTTTCAAAAACCTCCTTTAACACAAATGCTAAAACCCTCCTTATCAAATTCTCAAACTCTTTCTAAATTTGTCACACAATACAAATTTCACCGAGTTCAATTAGGCAGGCACCTCTCACTGTCTTTCATTCTCCAACAGTCTAAAAACCCAAGTTTTTAATAAAATTTTTAAAATTATAAATAATAAATAATCAACTTTTAAAACAGAAAGAGCTAGCGTTATAATGAATAATAATAATATAATTCATAATAATTCATATGTGATAATAATAATAATATAGGTCTTAGCTCAACTTTAGTCGGAAGAATATCAATTGTTTGATGAAAATTAGGAAAAATTAAAAACAGTATGATCAAAAGTAAGAAAATTTGGTGTTAAATTATTGATTGCTTTTATTTTTTGGTACTATTTTTCATACATATGTTAAAATATCCAACTTTCATGTTTGTTTCGCTGTACTGGATTTTTTTTTTTATTCTCAACCAAATGTGCAGGATGAGGTT
>JABUQX010028710.1:15000-25000 GCA_015478945.1 Trachelipus rathkii | reverse complement strand
CATCCAAAGTTCAAATGCTGAAATCTTTACTCTGGCCAAAATGCCCCTGATATTTAAATCTTGATACCCCAAAAGACAAAGCTAGATTTTTGGTCTGGGCCTCCTGTTTGTGAATTTTTCAGTTTTTTAATTATGTTGAGAACATGTATTATAATATAGTTTTTTATGTATTACAATATAGTTTATTATAAAATAGTATTCTAGCTCTTGTGTTTGCAAATTTTGCATATAGCATTTTTATCCACATTTTCTACAATTGATATAAAAATTTAATAATTCAGAAATCCAAGACTGAAAATTCTTATGACAAACACAACACAACAATCATGATGTAATAAAATAAAAAAATAAAATATATAATTAATAAATAATAATAATATTAATAATAATAATATAAATAATAATATAAATAATAATAAATAATAATAATAACTCTACATAGTACGAATACGATTTGAACAGAAAAAATATAATATAAATATATATATATATATAATAATTATATATATATAATATAATATAATATATATATATTAATATATTATATATATATATAATATAATATATAATATATTAAAGGGGATATATATATATAATAAGTATATATATTATATATATATATACTAATGCCTTCTAGTAAACTCATATTTGTGATTTTAATTAAACTGAACACTTTTGGACTATTTTGTTTAGCAAATTTTTACTTAAATCAAACTTAATTTATTCTCTCAACAATTTATATTATATTTTGTAAACAGTTTTGGTTGGTATAATATTGGAAAACAGTGCAACTTGAAATATCTGTTGTTCCCAAAAAAATTTATAATTGTTTTAACTATATGATAAAAATAAATCATTCCAATCAAATTTTTTAGCATGTAAATTGAAAATAATAGAAAAAATATATTTTACAAATTTGCACTTACCATATATTCTTTTGAAAAAAGCTGTCATATATTTTTGTCAAGAATTGACTTTTCAAAGATTTATTTAATATTGTTGACTGGCTAGGGCTTTACCTAGAATAGAATTTTCATGAATATGAGGCAACTGATATGCACTGTAGATTATTTGATTGATTTTCAATGAAAATTACTTTCTCTGAAGACTGAGAATGAGACTAAATAGTTTTGCAAAATGCATCATTTGAAATCATTGCATTCTGACGTTGTAAGCTTTCACTGCATGCTAGTTAGTTCATTTGTTGTTACTTCATTATTTTTTTTTCAGGAACACATACTCTTTTTGAATTATAATATGAAGTTCGTCATCCATTGATCTATTATCAATATTGGCACTATGAAACCATGAATTGTTATTTTTTCTTTATTTTTTAAATATTTTTCATTATTAATAAAAAATATATTGTTATAATCAAACATAGAAACTTGTAGATTGGCACATGATTCATTTTCTGCTACTTTTATTGTACCATCCGAATCTTCCACCTCCTCTTCACATATTCTGAAAAGCTTTGATTCAATATGTTCAATATCATTCCAATTAATATCTATATATGCTTTAAAATCACTATCAAAATGTTGAATATAAAAATTTAGCATTTTTAATTTTAAACAATAGCGTTTAAAACATCTTCATTGATTTTCTCTTTTTTTTATTATTTTCGGTAAGTATGCCTTCTAGTTAGTTATAAAAAATTGCTGAATAATATATATATATATATATAGATATATTATATATATATTAAATAATATACTATATATATATATCATAATATATATACTATATATATATATAATATATATATATATATATATATCATATATAATATATAGCTAATATAATATATATATATATATATTATATATATAATTATACTATTAATATATATATATATATATATATAATATATATATAATAATATATATATTATATTATAATATAATATCTATATATATATATATATATATATATATATATTTATATAATTATAAATCTTAATAAAAAATACATAAGTGGAAGTAAAAATACTACTGCCTTCTCCCGGGACTTGAACCACCGCGTGAATGCGAAATGAGGGACAATATTGCTACGATGCTACGACTGAAGTTTATCCCCCAACCCCAAAATTTGAGTTTCAAGAACCAGTTTAAAAGCAATCATTCCCTCATACATCACAGGCTTTCCAGCCTTCCTACCACGCTCCAACGTATGCGTGTGTTAATTGTTTCATAGCGCATTTGTGATTTAAATCAACCATTGAAACAAAAATGAAGTAAAGATTTAAATGTTTGACAGGGTTGAAATCCACCGTGGTTGTAAATGAGCACAATTATGCTCGTTAGGGATAGGTCAGTCGTAAAAGCACGAGCATATTCCTGGCATTCCAACATGCGTGGTTCAAATCCCGGAGGAGGGATAATTTCTTTACCTTCCCACGTTATGTTCTTTATTTAATCTAATAATAATTGCCAATTATGCAATATATATATATTATTATATAACATATTATATATATTATATAATATATATTATATATATTATATATTATATATATATAATACTATAATATATATATATATATTTAGTATATATATAATATATATATATATTGTCTGAATCACTTCATTTCCACACTGTAAATGAAGATCTGTAGCACTTACAGTTAACCAAAGATTCATTTGGAATAAGCCAAAAATTTTAAGGTGTTTTAATTTTTTTTTTTATTTATTCTCCCTACGAAATATTAAAAAAAAAAAAAGTCCCACATTTAGGGGCTCAAGCAGGGACGAAGTCCCCCCCGTCGTGCACCGGGAGGCCGAGAGACCACGACTCCTGCCATCTGTTTACCCTATGGTATTTCTTTAGTTAAAGTAATACCCAAAGTGTAAAAGCATAACTAAAATTATTCCTTTTGTTAACTAAAGAATACCCCAAGGGGAAAACCACAAAGATGGCAGGAGTCGGGCTCTCTCGGCCTCCCGGTGACGACGGGACTTCGTTCCCCACCCTCTGTCCCCCATCTGCTCGAGCCCCCTAAAATGAAAAGAAATTTTTTTAAATATTTCCGACGAAAAAAAAAAAAAAAAATTTAAAAACACCTTAAAATTTTCCACTGATTTCCAAATATATAATTTGTTTTTACTGTAGTGCTTGCCGTTCTTCGATTTACATGATCAGCTTTAACATGACCTATAGTAGTATATATATATTATATATATATATATATAATATATTAATATATATATATATATAAATAATATCATAATATATATATATATATTATATAATATATAATAATTATATATATATGAGTGGTAGGGTGTGCATGAATGGATGTGTTGTTGTGTAGTAGGGTTTATGTGCATGGATTTTAGTGTGTGTATGTATGTTGTAGGAAACATAGATATACAGAGCACATTAGAAGCCACATTAAGCTATCAAGATTTCCAATCAAACACAATCATCAAACACATGCTCATGAAACATTCATAACCAACACTGCACCTTAAGGCTTGTCAATATCCTACACAAAGCACAAGCTAATATAGCCAATATAATATATAAACCAACTACTACCTAAAGCAAACACTATATCTAAGCTAAATGCAAAAACCCAGGTATTTAATTAGAATATTGTCCATTCTAGCATGCAGTTTAACACTAATACTTTTAATAACTAGCTAAAAACCCACCAATTTGGCTTAGTCATAATACACTATATAATACCCATATCATCCATATTACCTATCCAGTAATCTTCTCCAGCATTGTCTATGATTTTTCATAAATAATAGGCACAAACCTTTGCACAATACACTAATACTAGCCTACATTGCTATTATACAGCTTATTTACAACCTCCTTGCTCTTGTAAAGAACATTGCGATTTATTATACCTACAATCTTATTACTTCTATTCCTTGTTTCCATACACTGTTTATTCACTTTCAGACTACTGTTTATCATCATATCCAAGTCTTTTTCTTGGTTCAAAGACTTAAACTATTCGGCATTCATGATATAGTTAAATCTTTTATTCAAGTAACACACACAAATAGGCTTACACTTTTTATCATAAAATTCATTTGCCATTATCTGCCTATCCCAAATTATTCAAAGATCAATTAAATCTTTAAACATACATCATTATTCTTTACAGATGCAACAACTTTGCGCTATATCATCTGGCAAACTTAGGAAATCCTGAAATTTAAACGCCCTGGTTCTATGGCGATATATAATATATACCCCCACCACTTATATAATATTATATTATATATATATATATTATATATATATATATTAAAATTTTTATAAAAAAAAGAACTATTTTAAATATATTATAATTATATATATATAGTAATATATTATATATATATATATAACATAATATATATATATAAGGTATATATATATATATATATGATATATAATATATATAGATATATATATATATTATATATAACATATATATAGATTAATTATATATATATATATTATATATTATATATATATATACTATATTATAATATATTATATGAGTGAGTGCGATGTTTGTGTATATGTAACAATAATGGCCTATGCACTGAGCCCTGTTAAGACAGCCTTTTTCACCATTTCCCATGATGACTGTCAACTATTCT
Organism: Trachelipus rathkii; assembly: GCA_015478945.1. Classification (NCBI taxonomy): domain Eukaryota; kingdom Metazoa; phylum Arthropoda; class Malacostraca; order Isopoda; family Trachelipodidae; genus Trachelipus; species Trachelipus rathkii. The sequence goes on along the minus strand of JABUQX010028710.1, from coordinate 20,393 downwards.
TCAGCCACTCTTTAATCCATCCATGCATCCCTCCACCTATAACACATTTGATAATAGTTGCCATCAGCCTGTGCTGCAAATTATCAAAGAGCTTTGCTGAAATCATAAACTATAGAAAATCAACTGAAGTAACTGGTCAAAACAGTCAGTAATGTATTACATAAATTCTAAATGGATTGTTTGACACAATCTACCCTTTCTATATAACCATGCTAGGAATCATACATTATTTTTTTATAATCCTAATGTTTAACTATATGACCTTTCAGTAACTTTTAACAACTTCAGCCAGAGATGTTAAGCTAACTGGTCTATAATTTTCAAAATTCTCTTTGGTATCTTTCTAAAAAAAATTTATAAATATGCAAATCATATGTACTTTTCCAATCCCTTGGTTATCTTCAGAAATTTTACAGATCACTTAAAAACCAAATACAGTGCCTTTACAATAATACTATCACACTCCTTTAGAATCCCACCATATAGACCATCAGGCCTGCAGCTTTATCCAAGTCATTGTGGTCTAGTAAGGGTTTAATTTCATTCAACTCAATTTCAAATTCTGTAAGCTTATTTATTACACAAGCTTACTCAAACTATTAGTCTCTATAATATTATCCAATCTTTCCTCAGTAAACACTGATGCAAAATAAGTATTGAAAATATTAACCAATACCTTATCTGAACTTGCTAAATTTTCATTAATTTTAATTTAGTAAATAGGTTTATTCTTACTTTTAAATTTATAAAAGCTAAAAAACTTGTGGGTCTTTATTGATATTATTTCTGTCCTCTCTTTGCCTTACTTATTGACAGATTAAGTTTATTTCTAAATTTTATAATTTTTTAACTCTTTCTCCCTATAATTTTAATAGATAAACTTTGTCTCTAACATAATTAACTATAATTCTAAATAGGGATGAACAATATAGGAGTATTTTTTTGCCGACTCTCTCAGTTTTAAATATGACTGTAGACTCCACAATTTCAAATCACTTGGCTTTTTTTTTTTTTTCAGTTCAGGACCTCTTTTTTTAAAAAAAAAAAAATTTTCCCCCTCCGGTTCAAAAAAAAAAAAAAAAAAAAAAAAAAAAATCTTCTCTGACTAACTTTACCCCAAAAAATGTACAAGAGTGTTCAAGGTTACAGAAGCATGTTTTTTTTTCTTCTTAAACAATGGAAAGTGAAATAAATTATAAATGTAAAAATAAATTAGGTTAAGTAAGGTTATGTTAAGTTTCATTAGTTAACAAAGAATAAAACTTTTTTTTAACATTTTTAAAGGTATGAAGCTCTTTTATTACAATAGTTTAAATTTGACTCTACACAGTTTTATTTGACTTTTATGAAATGTGTTCGGATCCATGCAATCGATATGTATATGGATATAGAGGCAGATAATATATATATATATCATGGGCGTAGGCAGGATTTCAATTAGGGGGGGAAAGATTATATAGAGTATACTATATATTATATATATTATATATATAATATATTATAACTAATATATATATACTTTATATATATAATAAATATATATAATATATATATATTATATATATATATATATATACTATATATATTATATATATATAATAATATATATAATATATATATATATATATATATATATATATATATAATATAGGTAAAGCTGTAGACAGCGACCCACACATTTTGAGACCAAAAATTTTCTGTTCAAAAAAATTTCTAAGTTCATGAAAAGGTTTGGTTAAAGTTAGGTTTTTTAAGTAAATTGTTTAGTGGCAAGCTTCGGCATTATTCCAGACTAGTAATCATTCCTTGCTTGCCCACTAAATGAATTTTCTGAAAAAAAACCTTACTTACTTTACTTTCTAACTTAGAAATTTTTTTGAACTCAGAAAATTTTTTCGCTCAAAAATGTTGTGGTCGCTGTCTACAGCTTTACCTATAATATATATATATAATTATATATATATATATATACTATATACTATATATATAATAATATATATATATATATATATATATATATAATATATATATAATATATATTATATATATATAATAATACTAATATAATATATATTATATATATATATAATTTTTAATTTTTTTTTTATCGTCTGTTTTTTAAAATTGGCTTTATGGGGTTCATATTTTTATGTCTCCATGATTTGTAAGTATCCTACAAACGTTTAAAGGGTAAGAAAAATGAAGTTTCGGTCAGTTGGAGTATAAAAGAAAGAATATGAGGATTATTTCACAACTTTTGAGAAAACTTGTAACTTTTTTCTAAAGACATCAGTTCATTTTGTGGTAATTATAGAGTTTTAACAGATTCTAAAAAAAATCGATATTTTTTAAAATTCAATCCATGTTTTGATAATTCTAAAAGCAATTTCCGGTGCAAATATTGTTATAAAAATATTAAAATTTTACATTTCAATAAAATCAGTGAAGGTATGATGAATTTTGGTTATGTAGACAAAATTTACTGTGTTATAATAAACAAAGCTTTTCATAACCTAAACTTAATTGGTCTTAAAATGAATTTAAAAATTATTTTTTGGGTAGATTGATTATATTGTATATTTGAAGAGATTGTTGGCACCACTGTTTTAGTACTTTTTAAATGGGGACGAATTTATTAAAAAAAAAACATATGTATTGTAAAACAAAATATCGATATTTTGATGAAGAATCTGTTTTAAACTCAAATTTATATACCATTTTTGGTTGATGTTTTTTATACTCTCCTAAATCACTATTAAGCAGCCTATTGCGTCTGATTTATTTAAAAACTGCCATGGTGAAGGGTGGACTGACCTAAAACTTTACAGCATGGGTACCATTTTTTTAATATATCAGGTATCCCTAGGCTATACATTAATTCTATATATATATTATATATATATATATATATATATATATATATATATATATATATATATATTATATATATTATAACTAATATATATATATATATTATATATATATAATATTATATATTATATATTATATATTATATATATTATTATATATATATTATATATATATCAGGGGCGGTTATAGGCATAAATATTTTATTTTGTAGAATTTTCATCAATAGTGGTTGATGCTAATCTATGTTTGGCACGTACCGGTAAAACCTAATTTTGTGTTTTTCTCTTGCGTAATCTAGGGTATTGATTACAAATATCATAATGGGTAAATGATGTTAATACATGCATTCATACTTTGCATTCCTGACACAACATTGTAAAATAACTACATATTACATAATGAATAAACTTCCACGAGATAAGCAAACCGTAAAAATATTTTTGTTAAGAAATATGCCAACACAATGTGAATATGTTGCCATTGTAAAGCCTATTATGTTTGAAAATATATATTTTTTTATTATACCGTATGAAACACAGTTAACAAGTATAAAGCAATCGTACATGTGGTAAATAGTATATTTTCACAAAATTTACAAATATATAAAAAAAATTATATATACTGTATATATATTCTTAGAACTGAACAAAGATGGCAGACATCGCGCAACTATATACCGACTTAATAAATGATTGGGTCGCTCGCAGTATTTCGTACGCGATATGAAGTAGTTTCTTTTCAAAACAGTTATTTTTTAATTTAAAATTTAAATTCATGAGCCTCGTTTTAAGATTCAAATTTAATTTCAAAATTATAATTAACAATTTATTTACGTTTTTTTCGAAATAATATCATGGCAAATGCGATTTCTATTGATTGCATTGTGACTTTGACTTTCTATGGAATTTATTTCAACTTCGAGACGTCATAACTTTTTTATTTTTCATTTCTCCGAAAAACGAAAATTATTTTCTTAAAGTACTAATTTTTCTATATCATTAAAAAAAATTAATATTTTCTATGGGATATTTTGCAACTTTGAGACGTCATAGCTTTTTTATTTCTCAGTGTATCTAATTACTCATTGTGGATAGCACTTAACAAGTAACAATGTTACGTACGCCAAATTACGTTGTATTTGGAACGAAAAAGCGTTACTAATCACATAAGAACCGTAACTAAGCAATGTCACATTATTTACGATGATATGTGTAGATGTGCGAGTGCGACGAACATTAAACGTCGCTTGTGATTGCATCTGCAACCATCTGGTGCTATATGGGATACTATATATATATATAATATATAATTATATTATTGATTTGTATATTATGCTACATTTATTCTATTTATATATATATACAGTATATATATATTATTAATATATATAATATATATATATATATATATATAATATATATGAAAATTGTATATAATATATATAATATAATATATTATATATTAGTATATACTTATATATATTATATTTATATATATATAAATATATCTATTTATAATATATTTATTTCTTTTTTAAATATAAATATATATATATATATATATATAGATATATAATATATATATATTAGTATATAAATAATAATATATCAATAAATATATATAAATAATATTATACAATATTATATTATATTATCATACTATATATATATTAGCTATATATATATATATAAATATATTTATTATATATATATATTTTAATATATATATTATTAGGGAGTCGGGAGCGAGTTGAACGGGTGTGAGTCGGAGTCGGAGTCGGAGTCGGAGTCGGAGTCGGAGTCGGAGTCGGAGTCGGAGTCGGAGTCGGAGTCGGAGTCGGAGTCCGCAGGCGGAGCTGGAGCAGGAGCAGGAGAAGACTCAAAATCGAACCCCCTAATGGGGTTCGATTTTTCCGATGTAATAATAATAATAATAATAATAATAATTAATAATAATAATAATAAGAGAGTTAATAAATAATAATAATCCTAAAAATAAAAATTATTAATAAAAAAAAAACTAATAATAAAAATAATAAAAATAAAAAAAATAAATAATAGTAATAAAAATAATAAAAAATAAAAATAAAAATAATAATAATAATAATAATAATAATAATAATAATAATAATAATAATAATAATAATAATAATAATAATAATAATAATAATAATAATAATAATAAATAATAGTAATAAAAATAATAAAAAATAAAAATAAAAATAATAATAATAACAAATAAAAATAAATAAAAATAATTTACGAAATAACATTATACAAATGCATTCGTGTTATCATTAAAAACATGCCATCCCATATCGGAAACAGCCGCTGTTATCAAAGATCAAAGGAGCCGACTGATAAGAACACTCACTGTCGGCATCCTTTGGTTACCGACGAACCTGCTACCAAACTACTGTTTTCGGGCAAAGCATCTCTTTTGCTAAAGGAAGATGATTGTTGTTTGGACTTATGGTATAGTCTGACTTTAATTTTAGGTGAGAGTTCAAAATATTACGAAGG
>JABUQX010028710.1:0-2500 GCA_015478945.1 Trachelipus rathkii | reverse complement strand
ATATGTTTTTAGTTTTCTTCTTCTACCTATCGTAGTTTTGGAGATATAAAAAAAAAATAAAAAAAAAAAATTTTTTTTTTTTTCCATTTTCCATAAAAATTTCATACGCTGATTCCATTTTTTGTTATCATTATTCTTGTACTATCTTAGTTTTTCGAGATATCATGCGGGTAACTTCTTTAGTTTGGCCATTATTATTATTATTATTATTATTATTATATTATATTATTATTATTATTTATTATTATTATTTACTTATTATTGTACTAAATATTTGTAATAAATTCATATATTTGAAAGAATTTTCTTTTCTTAAAATCAGTGAAGCAATATAATTTATAAATCAAATTAGAACGCAAAAGCAAAATAATAGCCTCACACTATTCTTAGCTTAACTCAACAAATTGTACTGCAGGGTGTCAGAAATTCTAAAAAAAGTACCAAAATTATCATTGCCTGCTTATCTCTACTAAATACTGTTGACGCATGCGCTAACAAAAAACACTGTAGGGTTCGCATAGGGTTCGGAGATATTTCGATATCATGACTATTTATCTAACTTCCTTTTAAAGGAGTAGTGCCTATATATATATATATATATATATATATATATATATATATTATATTATAGAGATATATATATATATATATATATATATATATAGATATATATTATATAATATATATATATATAGATTATGGCTCGGTGTCGTTATCCGCCTGCCAGGTTTAAGTGAAGCCCAATTATTTTTAAAAAAAATGCTACTTAATCGAATTAAAGTATGAAAGCCTCTCTTGGGCCATTTGCATTTTATTTCATTATTTTTTTTATTTTAAATGCAGAGTGAAATAAATAAATATACAAATAAATTACATTATATAAGTTAAGTAAAGGTTATCTTAGAGTTTAGTTAGATTTAAATTAATTATGTAACTATACATAGCAAAGGTTAGCCTAAGAGTTTAATTAGTTTACAAAAGATTTGAAACTTTTTTTTTTAAATATTTTTAGAGGTGTGAAGCTGCTTTAATAACAAGTTTCAATTGACTTTACGGCATTTTATCACTTCAATTTTATAAATGTGTTCGGAATTGCATACAATCGATGTAATATATTATAATTATATGGAGGTGGAGGCGAGCTAATCTACATGATAATATATATATATATATAATATATATATATATATATATAATATATATATATATATATATTAAATATTATATATATATATATATATATATATATATATATATATATATATAATAGTGTGGTGTGTTGAAAAATGTCAGATGCAACCACCTATAAATTGTACGACGAGCCGCCCCTGAAACATATAATATATACATATATATATATATATATATAATATAATATATATATATATATATATATATATATATATATGATATAAACAAAAATATACCTTAAATATATATATATATATATATTTATATATATATATTTATTTATTTATACATATCACCATTTCCTGCATGGTTGCAAGGTGGTGTTGGTGGGTGATAAATACTAAAAAATATCACCACCATTCACGAAAAGAACAATATGGTAGAAGGGGGTTTTCAGCCCCTTGCCACCAGAGGAAGAAAATTTTGATAATTTACTTCATATGAATCGACCGCTTTGAGAAATGCAGCTTCACCTCCTGCAATTTAATATTTCAAATTTCTTCTTTATTATTTCATTTTTATATTTAATTTTCTAAAATTACCAAAAGACATGTAGTTAAAAATTTTGCAACTTCTCCATCCAAGACTTCAAATGAAATTAATTTAAATGTATAAATAAAATTTTGCATTTTTATAATCCAGAATCGTAAAAATATATTTTTCTTTTAAGTTGTTACTGTTACCATGCTGTTACTTCTAACCAAAAGCATTCTCTCTTCTGAAAATATGGTCAGACCACTTCTAGAGCAGACTTTTCAGATTTTCTTCTTCTTTTCAAGATATAATTTTAGGCTTTCCTTCTTCTTTCCAATCTCTCTTTCTTCTGGCCTTTCTGTTTTTCGCTTCCCCTCTGGTTCCACTGCGTCCACATTCGACGACGGTCGAAACAAAATATATATATATATATATATATATATATATATATATATATATATATATATATATATATATATATATATATATATATATATATATATATATATATATATATGTATATATATATATATATATATATACATATATATATATAGAATTAATAATATATATATATAATATATATATATATATATATATATATATATATATATATATATATATACTATTATATATATATATATATAGTAAATATATATATATATATATTATATATAAATATATATATATATATATATATATATATTATATATATATATATATAATCTAATTATCCAACATATATATAATATATATATATATATATATATATATTATATATATATTATTATATATATAATATATAATAAATATATTATTATATAATATATATATA